>SCHK01430854.1:0-13248 GCA_004124795.1 Poropuntius huangchuchieni | reverse complement strand
GTACTGCTATATGAACAAAAGTGCAATAACATTTGGTTTGCGCATTGCATCTTTTCTGTTAAAAATAACAGTGAACAATAATAAAAAAAAACTGTTAACATGAGATAAGATAATTGTCTGCATTAATTAATTAATGTGTTAATGTGTTAACTTGCCCAGCCCTAGTTCAAAGAACTATTTATTTTATGTGGGATGTAATTTAAAAAGTATGACACATACCGGGGGCCCTGGTGGTCCGGGTTGACCTGTATTAGCCGCTCCATTCTGTAAATAATAATACATATTACTACAGTTTATGAAATACGAACAATATGACCAATGCAGTTACATACTTAAATAATTAGTGTGTGTTTTAGTATCAGGTGAAAGTTTTACCTGAAGCTTATAGAGACTGCTCATTCCATTGCCCTCTGCATATGGGACACCCTAAAAAAGAAGTTTAAAAGGTTTTAGCATGTTGCCAGGTGGTTGCTTATTGGCTTAAGTCAAAATAACTTGGTACATGATATTATGGCTTCCAGATATGTCACAGGTTCCTCCTTCAAATACAAGTTAATGAGATTTTTCTCCTTATTTATCATTCACCAGGCGTTAAAATCATAAGGGAAACAAACTAAATTTGAGTCTAAAAACCACTGATGTGGTTATGAAATTATGGCTGTCAATTTAATGTGTTAGAGCACTGCATACTGTATACATTTCAATTTTTCATTTCATTATGCTGGTTTGAAAGAAAATGTTGCAGGTTTCATGTTTACCGAAATGACAGGCACATGGTTATGTGGGCTGCTGAATCTAATACTAAGGTTTGAACATGTACTGATCCCTAATTTAACTCTTCTGAATTTTTTTTTAAAAAGTATATATAAATAAAAAAAGCTTTTTTAAGGCTTAAAAAAAAAAAAGCCTGTTGAATAATACTGTTATTTACATTTTAAAAGGACTTTTTTCTGCATATACATTTTCCACATACCAACAACTGAAGGGGAAAAATTTTAGAATTATACTATTCTTTCACTTACAAAAAATATGAACTATCAATCAGACGACAGAAGGCATGAAGAACATTGTGTGCAACAGGTTTTTCAGTTTTTATCATGTTAGAAATTGATGTATCATGCCCAGTTTTTTCTATGCAAAATAATTTTGCCCCATTTATATGCAGAGATAACTATGAATAAACCACTTGTAGACTGATTTTCCTGAATCTGAATCAAAAATTGCTTAGTGTTTTGCAAAACTCAAGAGCAGAGCTGTTTAGTGACCAATGAAAGACAGCAGGAAGAGTTATGGAAACCTGTAGGAAAGCATTCATTATATTTTCAGTTACATTTGCAATTCCTAGTGGTGTAGAAAATGCACACTTTAATTCAGAACTTACAGGAGGTCCAGGAGGTCCGGGTCTGCCTTGCGGTCCATCGCTGCCCTGGAACAAAAAGACATTTCTTTTCTTTACATGTATAACACAAACTGCCTCTCCAAACAAAGTATATGATTGCATTGAGAGTCAGGGCCAACGCCACACTGCAGTGTTAGCAGATGTTGTGAATAATAACAGGTTTCAGATAGAGCATTTGTAAGTTTTGAGGATAGACTCAATGCCCCTTGGCTCTATTGGGTTGGCTCTCAGTGGAGCCGATCAGCTGATGAAAACCGATGAAAAATGCCTCTATTCCCTTTCTAGAGCATATCTGCACACTGCAGGGCACACCACCAGCTCGCCGAACACATTGAGCGGCATATTCGCTATCTCCAGCTAACTGTTTGTGAGAGTATTACTTCAACCATTTATCAGGCAGCGTGTGACTCATACAGATGCAGATGGGTCAGAGAACTATATCGTTGGGAAAAAAGAAAGATAGAAAAAGATGTGCCTTAAATTCTGTTTTTATCCCACTCTAAAACTCAGTTTAACTGTAGAATTTAAATTAGGATGACACACATACAGTAAAAATGTACTCACTATCATGTTGTGCTAAACCTGTATAACTTTCTTAAGTGGAATACAAAAGATAGACTATATTTCAGGCCTTCTGAGAACATCTAATAATTTTGTGAAAGAAATGGTCCAAATTTTAACTCGTTATAGCATTATATTTTTTTAAGGGCCTCAATATTATTTTCAAATCTTAAAGCATAAATTATCACTTGATTATGCTTACCCGTTCTCCCTTTGGTCCTGAGGACCCAACTGGTCCTGGTCTGCCAATCAGTCCCTAAATGCAGAAAAATATGCATCATTTTGATTAGATAAATCGCTGGGGGGGAAACAAAACAAGAAAAAAAAAGAGAAAAAAAAAACATTACCAAGGAATTAAACTAGCCACCATACAGAAACCATGTAGTCATGATAATATTTATTTTTGCTGGAAGTTTCTAACCTGTGGACCCATGCGGCCTGTGGATCCAGGCAATCCTGGCACACCTGGGGACCCCTGGGAACAATAAAACCAATCAAAAATAGTTTTGTAGTTATAATTGATTCATTCTCTAACCCTGGACCAATCAACTGTGAGCTTAAGGCTAGATTTCAACAATAATAACAATAATAACACAAATTTAAATGAAAATCCATTGGTCCATTGGACAATATACTACTCCATACAATGTCAGCATTATTTCAAATGTGAATGGGCACAAAAAAAGATGTTTATTTAAATACCTATCAACTCAATATCTACTCAAACAAATGAAATCACTTTATTTCAGAAGCATCTGGAGCATCAGTATAGTAGTCAACTATGGCACACCAGGATTAGTTTGGCTTTGTCGTATAATTTTGATAACTCACCTCATCACCCTTGTCCCCCATTGGACCAGGAAAGCCTCTCTCACCCTTCACTCCCTATATTTCACATGAGACAGATGGACAATCGTTGAGATAGAAAGTACACTCTCTTGATTTAGTTTCTCTCTTAGGATGCTCTCATACATTATTAATGCTCATCTCTGGCCTCAATTCTCGTTTGTCACTGAACGTCTCTCATTCAGCCACTCTAATGTAGAGTATGCAAACCATTTTTTGTGCTATAATTGTTGCACCATTTGTAATACAATTTCCCTGCTATGCCTTGTAACAGAGGAAATGTACTTTCAAAATTACAGCTAAAGGGAAGACTGTGGATATATCTGGGGCTCACGTGTCTGCCAATCACACAATTCTCTTTTCTAATCTCCGATTTAGGGCGGCTTACCTTCGGACCCTCTTTTCCGGGATTACCAGCTGGGCCCCGAAGACCCTGATCCCCCTGTCAAAGCCAACACAGAACGTAAGGAGCCAGATCCACAGGACAGACATAAGAATATGCAGTGGCCCAGGAAAGTATCTGAACACTTAGGCCACAGTTAATGTATGAATGTCATAATGTTAAATAAATAAAGATCAATAAAGTGGAGTTAATTTTAAAGAACGAGGCGACAACGTCATACAGTACTGCAAATAAAACATTTGAAGTTCTTATAATTGTGGCCTGGAAAAGTAAAATTAGTTCTAAGAAAATGTCAAGCATCTTTATTTGCAGATTTTGTGGTCATCTAATACAACGACTTGCAAACTTTTTAATACTTTTTAAAGTCCTTCTATAGCAAAACTTAGAAACTTTGTTATATGCACATGCATATCAAATAACTGGATAGCAGAAATGCCTGGCGTATTATAAACAAATCATTCATTGGATCAGCCAGAAAGGATGACGGCAATCAGGGCTAGAAAATCTCAGGTGGAGGAACAGAATTTTAATTAGTGAGGAGATTAAATGTGTTTGCAGGCATTTTTACCTTTTCTCCATCCATTCCTGGGATACCTGGAGCTCCAAGGGAACCTTTTTCTCCTTTCTGCCCTGGCAATCCTGGTACTCTGGTCTGACACACACTGCAGGCGTTCTGCCAAAATCACAAACACACACAATGTAAGGTGCAGAAATCCGACTTTCTCTCTTTTAATCTCTTTCTCCTTCTGTTCAGATAAGCCCAGGATGCAACACATCTCAAAATCAACCTTTTTTTTGGTTAACATATTCAGAAAAGACCCTTTATATATAACTGCCTTAGGTTAAATGATGCAGATGCCAACAATTTGGCAGGTAAAATTAGTTCTATTTTAAACGCAAACTTATCTTATTTTAAAATACATCTTAGTGATTTCCAATGTATAAAACATAGCAAATTACTGATCTAAAAATAATTAAAAATAAAATATTATGGACTAAACTGTGTCAGATGCTAAAGTTTCGTCAGTCGCAGTAACAATAAAATTATAGATTTGCCTCAGAATGCATATTAATATTATGTGAATAATATGCAACATATTACATTTCGTAATGTAATGTATATTTATATTTTATTTTTAAATGGTTTAAAAACGCTCACATGATTCACTTACACCTTGACATGGATGACGTTTTGTGATTTTTCCATGATTGTATCATAAACGCTTCCTTATAAATTTATAGTAGATATTCTGAAATATTATGAGAAGGATTAATTTCACCTCCATCTCATTTCTTCTTAAGGACAACTGAAGTAAAACGTGGCATCGTTTACCTCACTCTTACTGTGGAAAAACAGACTCCCACGTCCTTATTTGTGTTCATGAGCTCTACACAGGTTTATCTGCTTCTGTATACTGACCTTTATTGCATCTGTGTAAGATTCATGTTTGCCCATCTGGATATATGCTTTTACCAGCTTGCAGAGGCACATATGGCGTGGCAATCAAGCTTTGCCCACTGCTAAAAATGCTAAAGGTCAAACCCAGACATACAAACAACTCACAGGCAGAAAAACTTGATAAAAGGCATGCATTAGGGAAGTACTATTTTTTTTCCAAAGCCTTTTCTCCCAGATTTTAACCTTGCCAGCCTGATGCATTCACCTCAATACATTTGCCCACTGATACAGAGAGAAACAGGAAAAGTAGAAGCGAAGGTCCTTTCAAAAGCGGTTTTGAAACTCAGGGACTAAGTAAGCAACCTTTTCCTCTTCTGCTCTTTAAGAGTGTAACTGTATACCCGTGAAGCGTAATCAGTGGTTTACCGTAATGGGTCGCAAGGATTGCGTTGACATTTCACATTGGATGCACTTTTCGTACCCAGCACTAGCGTGTCTCTGAAGGTAGCAATTTACTAGCGCATTAGTCCGACCTGCTCAATAAGTGCAGGGTGATTCGGGAACCACATTTATATTTGCGTTCTTTGTGTAAGACTGACAATTAGCAAATTGCCTGTGACCAATATAGCAGTAGAGGTTTAACACTGGAAGAGAAAAGAGGAAATTCGTACACAAATTCAAAAAGAGTCAGAACACATAACCTGAGCGCTTTGACATTTTTAGATTTCGACATATAACTGTGAGCTTCATTAAATAAATAGCATTAATTTATTTAAAGGAATATTTCACCCAACAATTAAAACAGACAGAATGTCAGAGCTGCTCTATACCATAAACAGTGAAAGATAATTAGCAAAGCTTTTTCTACATAAAATAGAAAAGTAAAATATATATAATCTATTTATTGACATGACTAAAGCTCCAATTCAAACTCTGCAGAAATCGGTCATAAACTTGCTTGTTCTTTTGACATTTAAGTATGTTTTGATGCATTCCCCTTCCTTTGTGTATGAAGACGCATCAAATCCAAACCGGAGATGAATTACAGTACATAAACTACTGTAAGTAGCTCTGTGTGTTGTTGTGGTTGACAGTTCAGTCGTAAGAATCTCACTGCCTCATGTTTTCAGCAAATGGGCATTTATCTTGTCAGAAGTTTCTTCAGTCGCATAAAGATGAATGCGCGATGCCCAAACAGAAACATAAAGAGCAGTGGAGGAGGAAGACAGAACAGAAGTACTTAAAGAGAAAGCAAAGAGTGAAAGTTAAAAGAATGTTTCTTTTTCTAAGTGCTGAATATACATGAATGTAAAGAGTTTGAAAGAGAGCAATAGAGCAGACAATGAAATAATTTATAACAGTCTTAAAAAGTTCTTCAGAGCAATTTTAGATAAAATTGGGCTTTATATTACCTCTGGCTATATGCTGTCATTTGTGTTTTGTTACTAAAATATTGGATATATAATAGGAAAGGCAATGTTTCTGAAATCTCACGGTTTAATAGAGGGGAAAAAATGCTTCCTCTAGGTTACATGGGGTAAGATCTGTCTTAAGATCCACGCACAATCTGACTGAAGGGAACAGAGTTTTAAATAGATTTTTTAAACACCTTCGGTTTGAGATGTCAGGTTTCAAAGTCTGCAAAAGTTTTGCTGATATACATCTCAAAGGAAACTTTTTGGGTACAGACCTAACTGTAAATTCATCTTTTATTTATTTTTTAGTTCTGTTCATCCTAATTCATACTATTAATATTTAGCATCCGCTGCAGTGAGAACAGATAACTGGATGAAACGGTACCTTTAGTAACATCCCCATGTCTCCAACAATAGGTAGTGCTGTCTGAAAAAGAAACATTTAGAGCAGCGTTAGATACAACATTAGAAAATAACAAGCAATTAAAAAACACAAGTATTTATTTTATTCCCCATGGAGTGCTGTGTCAATATCACATTCCAACAATTTTCATTAGCAGAGGAAAAATACTCAAAACAACTGTACATATTGTGTGTAACTGAATATTAACTTGACGTTTCTAGGAATGTCAAGAAAAAGGCAAAAAAACAAACGACTAATGTTACGAACCGGTTCTCCAGGGGGTCCAGGGGGTCCTGGTCTGCCTTGTGGGCCTGGAGGTCCCTTTCAGATTAAGACAGAATAGACATATAAGAAGATATCTTTATATAAAATAATTCATAGATATATGAAAAAAATAAATATCTTGATATTTTAAACTTTTGACAAATTTGGACTCAAAGAGATTAAAGCACTTCTCACCATAATGCCTGGCGCTCCAAGAAGTCCTGGAGGTCCACGAGGGCCCTGTGAAAATAACACTATCATGTAAATTCACTAGCTTCAGCATTTCAATGTGTTAGTATATTATGCACAATGGTATATAATTGACATGCTTGGTCTACACGTAATTGTTGTTTTTTGGATGTTAAACGACCCTCTACCTGAATTCCTGGTTCTCCTTTAGATCCCATCAGACCCTATAGAAAATAAATAAACGACCAAAAATGTTCTATTAATAACTGCGAGTGTCTTATAAATATTGTTTTCAGTCTGATATGCAAAAACACTAAATGCTAAAATCTAAAGCTACTTGGAAAGCTTTTATATAATGTGAACTTTGTGGTTTTCTGTGGGAAATATGTGGGATGAAGAAACGATAATGCAGATTGTGTAGTTCTGTGTAAAAGGCATTGTTGTTGCAAACCTGTATGACTCACTGGAACAGAATAAAGCCATTGTCAAGCTCCAATTCTGACAAAAAGTACCATAACAGTTGTTCATTTGTCTTGTACACTTTTGATGCTGTATGATATTTTGGTATGTGGAACAGACTGAAATTTCAGCTTTTGTGTTCCACAAAAGAAAGTTTGGAACAACATGAGAGTAAGTAAATGACTATTTTCTGTTCTGTGTGAATAATCCCTTTAAATGAAGACAATGTTTGTGAAGTTACTCTCAAACAGGTACTTACAGGGGGTCCAGTGATTCCAATACCAGGTTCTCCTTTCTCTCCAGCATCTCCAGGGACTCCAGGTACACCTCGCTCACCCTGGTTTCAAGCAAAAAAGTTCATTCATCCAAACTAAATTAACTCCAAAACTCACAAAACACAGTCAAGTAGTGCCAGTTTATGTAATAAAGCTTGGCTGGATAATTATCTTGTTTTAAAATGAATTTGTTGCCATAGCAACATCATGAACATCTTCAGTCAGTATGTAGTAATGTATTTAAAACCAAACCCTTACAAACAGATGCCTACACAGCAGTAAAATAAGAGCTTTAACGAAGCCTTCTGCATTAGCAAATCATTTATGACAGCATGTAACTGGCTTAAATACATTTTCAGGGTTTAATACAAGTTAAGCTCTACTACCACAGACAATTTCGACTTAGTTTGAAAACTGTACTCCACAAATTTTGCCTCGTTTTAAATTTTGGGAACGAGTCAAAATGGTTTTCTGAGGTAATCGACATTAATGTCACAGATGCAATTGGATATGGAGTTTAACTTGAACCCGAAAGTTTCCTTTAATTATTCACAATGCTGACATTTCTTATCTTATCATAAAAAGCGGACTAAAAGACAAAGCACAGCACAGGAAAATATTGCTGATATGAACTCAGAGGTTGTTCCTTTACAGATAAACTTCACAAGCGCAAAATTTAATACTTTTAAAAGAATCTCTCACAGTGACCAACCTTAGGGCCCCGCAACCCCCGAAGACCAGACGCGGCCTCCTCCTAAAGATGAAATACAAACACAAATGAAGACCGTGTTCTTAGAACTTACATAAGACTCAATTTCAGCCAGAAACTTTTATAGGAACAGTCTGAAAATCAGTGCTTGAGAATACTAAAGTGGTGATGCTACTAAAACAGTGTTAAAAGAACATTTTATATAAATAAATAATCTACTTTTTCTTCACCACTTTAAATCAGTAGCTTGTAACTTGACAAGATACAATTTCAAGCAGCATCCCTAACATCGCTAAATATTGCACGCTCTTGAGTTTGGTGCAATTCACAGCAAATTTTTAATTGTTTTTCTCTGTGTGATTTGCAAGTTATACTGTAGGAGCCGACAGTGTGAAAGAGTTACAGTAAGCATTATTTGCTATACGCCACTGATGGAAAATTGATTTTTGCGGTCAGCAAGAATTAGATTAGCAAGTAGTTTTCGCATTGCGGAAGCTGTCACAGCAGATAGGTAAACAGACTTTTTGCATCCTAAGAAGTCAAAATACAGGATACTAAAGCATAGTGAACTCATTAAACGAACACAGCAAGGCCCTTGTGAGAAGTTGGAATGAATCAAAAGTGGGTAATAACAACAGAAACAACAAAATTAATAATAATTATAATCACGATAAGATTAAGAAGAATAAAGCAGAATGAGACCAGGAGTGTATATACATGGTGTCAGATTTCATTTCATTGGTTCACTTCACTCATGTAAATTTTCCCTGTCTTTCTCTCTTCCACTAAATCAGAACAGACAAAGGTGGCTGATGGCTTCATGCTATATTGATTTCAGTCCAGCAAACCATCCTTCAACCGGTCAACAAGTGCTCTGCCTGCCCACCACCCATCTGTCTATATGCTTCATGCTGGATGACTCGCCACCTTTACAGTTAATATGCAGTTTATCTCCGTCCCTCGCAAACAAACATCATTTCTTAAGTCAGAGATCAGCTGGCACCTAACTAGCATGAAATAAAACGCAATAGCAAACGACAACGGTCCAATCAATTTCCAGTGGGATGAAGGTCTGCCCTACATTTGATCTTGTTCAAGAAGATGCTTCACTCAGACATAAGTTACAATAGAAAAAATTATGCCATTACATTAGAAACTACAAATGTGACCCTATCTATAACATCCCAGGACATCTGAAAGGTGTACCGTTAGGATGGCACAGCAAGGGTGATTTTAAAGGTAGTTTTACCAAAGCAGTATATTAGCATGAGCAGTATTTCACTGTCAAAGCTGAAATCAATGAGCTGTCATCAATAAAACCAGCTGCTACTACATTTTTTCTCATACAAGAAGCCGTTTTGATTTGATATACTTCACAATGGGGAACAAAAGACTACTTTTGTTTCATGCCAACTTTAAATAGTGTTGATACACTTAGCTATCACAAACTGACATCTATATATGATGACATCTATAACATCCCAGGTTATATCTAAAGAATTTCTTCTTCTAACATAAAGAAGAAAAAAATGAGACAGTTGTTGAAAATATACAGATAGATTGGACCAGATGACGGTTCTGAAAGAACAGGATGAAAATTGTGAGATTTCTGACAGATGGCATACTAGTATCTTGGCCAAAGTGTGAGACATTGTTGAAATTTCTTTTGAAACTCTAGATGAAACATTGAGATCAGTAGTTTTTACTTAGATTTGAGAAAACAAAAGCAGCAAAAGTCTCGATTTGCTTCTCACTGGTTTCGAAGAGAAACAACTGAGCTATTTTGCAGATCTCATAGCTGATTTTTCTTTCTCGTGGCTTGGACAGCTGACAGGTATACCGTAAGGGCGGCACAGCAAAGGCATTTTAAAAGACAGTTTTACCAAAGCTGTGAATTAGCATGAACGGTATTTCGTTGTCAAAGCTGAAAACAAGGAGCTGTCATCAATAACCCTGCTGCTGGCGGAGGAAGAACGCGTGTGCGGCAATGTGTCGCAGATTTACAGGTGCATAACATCATTGTCATTGTGCCTCTTAAATCGGAGCTGTCATCAAAGCGGTGGGATGTTGGATAAGTGTTGAGTGATATTCTGTTTGTGTCTTAAAGGGGTGCTGAAAGAGATGATGTTGAGAGGGGAACATGGAGGTGAAGTGAAAGAGAAAGACAGGAATGGTGTTGTGTACCTACCCCATTGCAAGGTCCGACAGAGCAGGGCTCACCAGGTTCACCCTTGAGGCCCCGGGGGCCTATCGGTCCCGGCTCTCCGCCTGCATCACCCTGCAAACACACACCGACAGCTGGCATTTAGAGTTGCTGTCACCTCAGGTTTGTCATTTGACAGGTTGAGGAGCACCACACAAATGCACACACATGCCTGCCTTCACACGCACATACAAAACAAGAGCTGGGCGTAAATATCACAGACATCTGGGGCAAATGCCACCAACCTAGAAATCGCCTCACGCAGCTTCAGAGGTGAGACGAGAGACTAAAAAAAGCAGTCTAAACATCCACTATGCTGAGCATGCTCACTATATTAAAGACGCTGTAGTGATTGAGCGATCTGTGACTATTTTGAGGCAATTTTGCCAGTAGACTTTCTCACAATAACTTTATAATTTATAATAAGTCATCTGAACAAAATATTTGCAAATTTGAATTATTATTGGAGGAAATGTATTTAAGACCTTTTCCTACCATAATGCGATATCTTAGCCTACTAAAAAATAAGACCAACATAAGTAACATTGGAACATGTGATATGTACAATCTGGAAAAACCTGTTGGATGTCGTGCTGGGACGTTTTCAAGAAATTCGAAAAATAGGTTGAATGTCAATTTTATTATTCTATAGTTTTGGAAAGTGCTTGAACCCAGCTTTCATATGGTATCAACCATCAAACCTAAAAAAAAAAATTGCATCACATACATACATATATATATATATATATATATATATATATATATATAGTGTTGGGAAGGTTACTTTAAAAAATACATAGTAAAAATAAAAAAAGACTAAAATAATAACCCTAACCCTAACATGGATGTTTTAGATAAAAATAAAAAAAAAGACGATTTTTTTTTTAAATACCTGAAGTAATTAATTGTAAGTCGAAGTTATTAATACTTAAATACAAATAAATAAATAAATAAATAAATAAAAGCACAAAAATACTAAAACAAACCTAATTAAAAATATAAAAATAAGTCAATTTAAAACATTAAAAAAATATTACAATAGTATATAAATAATGGTAAAATAACCTGATGCACATTAGTTTTATTAGACTTTTCGATTTTAAAAAGGCTATTTTACTTAATCACTCATATGAATTATTTTAATTATTCTAAATATTAAGTTGTTACTCAAAGACAAGGAAAATTCTGGAAATAAATCTGCAAAGTGTACAGCCATTCTTTAGTTCTTAATATCATCTGAGAATCAATTTTGCTGTGGGCCAAGACTTCAGAACAAACGTAGTTTGTTGTGCTTTAGACTAGATTTCCAGTTTCATTATACTTTCCAGCATCTCTACAGACATGTCACATTTTGTCTTCCAAAGGACCCCAATAAATAACAAACACAAAGAAGTAATTCTCTGAGATACCTCAAGTGACCCTACATCGATCTTAACTCTGAAACTATTTCAGCACACAGCTCTTTATCTGCTTACAGCTGGTTCAAACTGTCGAGACGTACAAGCAAAACAGCTCAGTGAAGTCTAACATGAACAAATTGTACTGAACATGACCTAGTGCTTCAACATATGCAGAAATAAGGAAAACATCACATTAGAAACATGCAGCCCCAGTCACAGAGCGTTCTTGCGTACCTTTTCTCCTTTCATTCCATCTTTTCCAGTCAGTCCTGGTTGACCGGGAGAGCCCTGGAAAAATCAGGAAAGACAAGACACATGCCTATCAGCTTTATATGTTTCCGCTTTTTCGTTTTAATTTGATCCCTAACATCCCCCATCCCTGTGTTCCCATCTTTTTTGGAATAAAGGCAGATGCTCGTTAGCAGAAGCAGGTGCCGAGAACAGATTGTGATGCTGATGCTGTTTCTTCCCTCACGTAGAGAACTCAGATGTACCCGTCCCTGCAAATTAATTTTCAGATTACCGATTGATTACTGATTGTCTGTGCAACAATTTACAGCTCCGCATCCTCGTTTTTCTCGCCTCTGTTATTTATACGTGCATTGTCTTTTTCTGTTTGTGAACGAGCGAGTGGGAAAACTAAAAGGATGTGGAGTGCGTGATTAAAATAAAACTAGATTTTTACATTTTCATGTGGTGTCTGCCCACGCAAAAGTCAACAGGCTCTTCATGGTGTTCTTTAGAATATCAAAATGTTCTTCATATTAAGGAACCCAAAACTGTTCTTATATGGCATTACTGCAAAAACTCCTTTTTGGAACCTTTATTCATAAAGGAAGAGTTTACCCAAAAACAAAAATTTACTGAAAATTGACTCACCCTTAGACTTTACAAGATATAGATGAATTTGTTTCTTACTTGTATCTTCACTGGAACAGATCTGGAGAAATTAAGCATTATATATCACTTGCTCACCAATGGATCCTCTGCAGTGAATGGGTGCCGTCAGAATGAGAGTTTAAATAACTAATAAAAAAAAGTCCCAATAATCCACATGACTCTTAGTAGATCAATTAATGTCTTGTGAAGTGAAAAGCTGTGTGTTTATAATAAACTCTTTCCACTGAAAAAAAGTCTCATCTGAATCAGCAGAGAAATATGCACCATTTACAAGTGGACATTTCTAAACAAATTTGTTGGTGGATTTTGACAGGACTTTTTTACTCGAGGAAGCATTATTATGGATCATAGACTCACAATTTGACAAGAAGCTGTTTGGACACTCATTCTGACGGCACCCATTCACAGCAGAGGATCCATTGG
>SCHK01430838.1:0-10697 GCA_004124795.1 Poropuntius huangchuchieni | reverse complement strand
AACTTGTCTTCGTCTGCCTGCCTCAACATAACCGTTACAATGTTCTTATATAAAAAAAAAGTTATCATGCAGTTTTAAGAAAATATTTTTTATATATACACAGTGCCTTGTCAAAGTATTAATACCCCTTCATTTTTTTCATGGTTTATGCTGTTGCCAAAAAAAATAATAAAAAAAAATAGGCACCAGAAATTCCAATATTGCTTGTAGATATTACTACACTTAAAGTGGAGTTAACCTGTGGCAAATTCAATTGAATGAGTATGATTTGAAAAGGCAAATACACATCTAAATAAAAGGCCTGAAAAGCATTGAGATCAAAAGAACTGCCTGTAGAGCTCAGAGGAAAAAAAAAAAAAAAAACCTCCTGCATTATTCTTAATAGAAGAAGTTTGAAACAACCAGGACTAGAGCTGATAATGACAGATAATTGCTACATTTTTATTTATTTTTTATTTTTTGCAGATGTGCTTGTCTCATTATACCAAAAAAACTGAAGGCTGTAACCTTTTTTGTTGCTTTGTTATTATGGTGTTGTAATAAATGCTCAGACGCGTTAGCGTGAGGCCTTGGCTTTGCTGAAAGCTTTGGCGAGGTCAAGATAATCTGAAGGCAGGTGAGGTATATTGGCTGCTTCGGTGATGGTAGTTGCTCTGACTGTGGTAGAAGAGATGACTGAGAAGCACTGTTTAAAACACTGCACTTTTCCACTATCAGGGCCTCAGAACTTCAAACATCAAAATTCCTGGCAATAGCAAACTGGCTATATATATAAAAAATTCCTAAAATACTCACAGCTCCATCGATCATCTTGAGGTGGCAGAGTGGGGCAGTTTGCCTTAAAGTGTCTTGCCTAGCCACAGTATAAACATAGTTGGTGTCTGATTCTCACTCCTCAGGTGCACTCAATTTGCATGGGCTAGTTCGTTGTACTCTTTGGGAGGTCTTTGGAAGTGCACAAGATTGGCTCTACGAATGGCCAAATTAATAAATTGATTCCCTCATCTCAGCAGGCTAGCTCTGACTGCAACTCAGAGTTTAATCCTTTCCTGAAGAGTTCTTTTGAAGTGTCATGCACCCATACTGCCTGGGCAGCAAGGGTGCGAAATGCAAGAGCATAATCTGCAGCATATTTTCCCTGATGTAAATTAAGCCACTAATCACCAGCCTGCAAACCTCCCACATAATGTTCAAAATCTTCATGGAAATGGACTTGGGGACGCATTGCGGTGGGACTCATTCGCAGGTCTTAGTGTCCAGACCAGCTCATCTAACAGCTGTTTTTGGCGAGCAGCCAAAACATTCAATTGGTCAGATAATTCAGACAACAGTTGCTGTAATGCTGCTGGATCTGTCGCTGGCGAAGTCTTCTGTGTTAAACAGAGTAATCCAGACAAGGGTAGGTTGCTCAGAAATTTCGCCGTAGCAAACAAGACTTCATAAAGAGCAAAAGTCAGTTCAGGGCTTAAATACTTTCTAAAAATGGTGTACAGGTGCCAGATAATCAGGTGGGCAAGAGGCATAGTGGGAAATGTAGTGACAAGGAGATGGTCAAAATTCAGGAGAGGGAGCCTTCTGGTGACTGTTGAGAGGAGCCTCAATATCCATGACAGGTGTAGACTTATGTGGCATATTAATGGCTGTCGGATCTGTCTTTCACATAAAATGTGAAAAAGAGGTATAAATACTTTTGCAAGGAACTACATAAAGTATATATAGTTGTACTCAAAATTATTCATACTCTTTTTTTATAAATATGATTAAAGGTCCTGTTTGCCAAGATAACAGCTCAGAGTCTTCACATGTAATGCCTGAAGACTTTGAATAATATTTGACAAGAGATCATAGACCATCCCTTCATCCAGAATCACTATACCTTTCAAATTTCCAGGTCCATGTTTGTGCTTCTCTTCAGTTCACCCCACTCACTTTGTAAAGGGTTCAGATCAGAGGACTGAGTTAGCCTTTTTTTTTTTTTTTTTTTTACTTCATTTAAAGGTTATATTTTTAAAATTGAATGAAAGATCAAATGAATAAATAATGCAGACTTATTTACACAACTTATTTCACATTTACTAACAGTATGAATCATTTTGAACACAACTGTACATATATGTTCAAATTAAAAACAACTGGGACAAAAATTATGTAGAAACATGAGGTGTGTAAACAGTTACGTAAATCAACATTTTACCAAGAACATCTGTATTCTGGAGCCAGACATGGTGAATAAAACACCATTAAGTGCAATTCCCTTTAGCGCATGAAAGAAATGGCAGCAAGCCTTTTAGCAACACATCAATATGACCAGTAATATGGTAATAGATAGTAACTATGAATAATGCAATAATCCATAAATATGCTGATCATGGCAAGAATCAGCAGCCAGTTGTGTTTATGAAGGAAGCAGGAGGAACCATATACTGTACGCCACATTATTAAACAACAGGTCTTATTTATTTCAAACATGGATGTATGGATTTGCTCTTTCTTCAATAAAAACCATCACAGAAGATTTGCGTGACTCTTCTCTAATTCTACATCGTCGCAGGGGGTTCAGTAATACACTGGAGTTGAAATGGGTTAGAGTTAGAATGGCATGCTGTGATAACTAAAGATGTCCACAGAAATAAAAACATGAAGATTGCAGAAAGACAGTGTGGCATAGCTAGCTGCGATGTGCTGGATAATTCATTTAAAGCTGCAAGAGTGTGATGGTGTGGAAACAGAAAAACAAGAATTGAGTGGCTTATTTTACTGCCCGCTGTGTCCACAGCACATTCTGATTTATGTTTTAAAATGCATCTGCAAAACAGTTTATGCTGGTCAACAAACTAAATATGGCCCCATTATCATCATGTTTAGCACATTATACTTTTTATCTGATCATATGGAATACAAGTAGGTATACTTGCTCTACGTCATGTATAAAAACACAAGATAAAACTATCCTGCCACCTTGTGGTGGACAAATTGATGCTCATGTTGGCTCACATTTTTGAAGATGTATTTCAAATCATTTAAATTTTATAAGCTTTTAGATTTAATAACCATTTCACAGCTGTGTATGCTATTGCACCAAAAAAAAAAAAGGTTCACTCCATAAAACCCATAATCTTTATTTATACAGAAAAAAAGGCAGAATGAAGACATCTATCAATATGAAGCCAAATTACATGCCTCAAATCTCAGACAAGATCTGTAAAATGGCAAGTGCAGATTTACCCACATTACCGCTTTTATTCCTTCTCCTTTTTTTCATGCACACAAGGTTTTTGTCATATCTGTATGGACTCAACAATCATTGCAAGGGTATGAATACTCATACAAAAATAAAAAAAAAAATTCTTTTTTTAAATTGGCAATCACAGTTAAAAGCTCTACAACAGATGTGAATGAATCACCCAGTGATGTCTGTGGATCTACTCTATTAAATGCAATTTAACTTTCTATCCAACTTTTCTTAAAAACAAAATAAGACTTATCTCTTAACATACAGTATTATATATTTTTATTTACACATGGTGCTTAAACCTATGTAGTCTAATCACACTGCAATTTAGGTATCAGTGTATAAACCTTACAAATTGAGATCTGACACACAAAATTGAAAACATACCACCAAGGGGAGCAGTGTGGTAAATTATAAGAAGTAGTGCTATGCACAAGAATGTCATATTCAAGTTATCTCTGGATTCACAGTTAAATCTTCACCCAAAACCATTTAAACCTGGTTTTACCAGCCATTTTTGAAACAACACTCTCAAAAAACAAACAGGAAATGAAATAAAGCTACTGGTTGACCTCAGAGATTAATTATTAAAATAAAGGTGACCTCATGAATTGACACCACACTTTTACTTCATTTTCACTTAAACATTCTTTAAATGTGTCACAAAATACATAGCTAATGAACTGTACAATCCAAAGGCACACTTCCTTTGTTTATAACCTGTAACAGTTTTCAAACTCACTCATATTCACTCATTCACTGATGTTGGATCAGTCACCTAGTATCACAAGCAATCTTTATTTCCTCATATTTCTACACAACTTTGTGGTACAGAAGAAAATGAGAGTGTTAGGAACCGGATTGGGCAGTGATTTATTATTGTTTGCTCTCTTCCCAGGTTGGAAATCTTTTCACCAATGCCTTGTGGTCTGTTTTAATGCTTGCCAGTAGGCCGCCCTTGTTTCCCTCTGTCCCAGTGTAATCAATCTGCTCTCCTTTGAGAGTTGTCATCTGACCACCAAGAGACCTCAAGATGGCATCACCCGCACAGATATCCCATTTTTTGATGTACGTCACATGGATGTAAATATCGGCTGTCTCTTGTTCTTCATCAGTGGGGTCTAGAAGAGCTAATACCTTATATCCTTTGAGGAAAAAACAAACAATACAACAACAATATAAATAATAATAAAATAAGTTTTATAGCATGAATATTATTATCAGCAAATAAGTTTGGAAATTCATTGTTATTAGTATTTCATCAACAAAAATAATGTTCACAAGAGTACACTACCAAGAGTCAAATGTTTGGGGTCGATTTTTGAATGTTTTTGAAAGAAGTCAATTTTACTCAGCAAGGCTGTGATGATTTATTCATAAATGCATTACAATTTTAAATAAATGGATATATTGCAGTATATTTTAAAATTTAATATGATGGCAAAGCTGAATTACTCCAGTCTTTAGTCTAATATGTTTATTTGATGCTAAAGAAACGTTTATTACTATTTCCAATGGTAAAAACAGTTGTGCTGATCAATATTTTTGTGGATAGAATGATACAGTTTTTCAGGACTTTTTGATCAATATAAAGTTCAAAAGAACAACATTTATATGATTTTTTGTTGTTGTCGTTGTTGTTGTTGTTTTTGGTAACAATAAAATGTATTTACTGCCACTTTAGTTCAATTAAAATCTTACTGACACCAAACATTTGAATGACAATGTAGTTTTCTCAACTGCTTTGGCACATTTATCGAAACATTTAATCTCTAAACTGCATGTGTAATTGTCAAAACTGTTTGCTGAAACATCAGAACGCTATTGCATGTCTGGAAATAGTAGTAACTCACCCAAAACATTTAATTCATGCTTTCAAACCTAGTTATTGTGTCAGTGACATGGCCAGTGGCACCAAAATAAAAAGTGTTTTTGTCATTGAGCCACACTGCTGAAAATGTTTAGATGTTTTTTCACCATTTATTTGATAATATGCAAATTTCATTTAATTTCTTGTTGTGTTATAAGTAAATTTCTTTTTGTTATATACAATTTAAATTTCATATTTGTTAATTGCATTTTATTCTACTTTTTTTCACAGACTGCTTCTATACTATAAAAAAAATGTCAGTTTTGTCTGTGTATCACACTGAGCATTTTAGATACATACTTCAACAGTAGGTAAAAATGTAGTGGAAAATGTCACTGAAATTGAAATTTCACCATTGTTTATTCATTTTTACACACTCTGTTGTCTTCCTCTTACACCAACACCACCACACATTCTTACATATCTTCCTATTGCTCTTCCACAAAAAGCAACTGTGAATGAGCGTGTTTACATGCACACCAGTAAGCTGATGACTCACAAATATCAGCTTATTAAAATAACCAGTTTTTCCCATTTACATGCACATGAGTAATCTGACAATCTGAGTCATGAAAGAGTCTGCATTTGTGATCTATTTCCTTCTTTCTTTACTGCAAAACGTTTGCTGTCTAAATGTGCTTAAAAAAGTATTATCGTAGCTTCGTAAAATTATGGTTCAACCCCTGATGTCACATGGACTATTTTACCTATGTCCTTGCTACGTTTCTGTGCGTTAATCATGGTAATATCATTGCTGTCTATTGATGCTCAGAGAGCTCTCAGGTTCCACCAAAAATATCCTGTGTTGAAGATGAATGAAGGTCTTACGGGTTTGGAATGAAATGAGGGTGAGTAATTAAATGACATAATTTTCATTTTATTTGGTGAACTATCCCTTTAAATCTGCAATAATGTTACTTCCAAACTTGATTGATTAGCAGTATTGTGATCTCCATTTCATTACAATGGCAAGTAGGGTTTGAAAAGGGCAGAAATTTTCCAATGAATATCTAGAAACTTTAAAAAAAAATTCTGAAAATGCACTTTTTCCAAAAGTGTCCAAATTTTTTTTTTTTTGGAAATTCACAAAATTTTCCAAAAATTCTGGAAACTTTCAGGAAATTTTTCACCCCTTTGCAACCCATTTACTAACTTATAAAACATTACAACCATTCCATGTCTGATATTTATGCAATTTACACGATATATTTTGATAATTGAACAAATAATTTTGCATGTGATGGCTCACACGAATGAAAGAACATTTAGAAGTTGTGAAGAGTTTGACAATTTCACAGAGAATCAACTCATCAGTTTTGATCAACAGGCCATGTGCATTTACTTGTGCAAATTTTAGACAACTGCACTTATTCATTTGCACACACGCCAAAACACACAATTTGCTTAAATAAGAAAGTCAAATCCGATGTGAAAAAGAAACTTTTTGTTTTGAGAAAAAAACCCTCTCATTTGAGAACTGAGCCAAAGTGATTGAGAAAAACTGTAAAACATTATTATTATTTTTTCAAAAGGGAAGGGATTTACAGAATGCAGTACCTGCACCACCTGCTGGTATAATTTCCGTATTGTTGCCAAAGGCCACCTGAACAAAGCTCTTCACCTTGCCTGAGTGTGAGCGTGAAACAATCACCTTAGGAAAATTTGTGTTGTAGGAAGCACGAGGTGCCACATTGGATCCCTCTCCAACAAAACCCCATGCTGAGGATGAGAACACACATTTGAGCACCACAGTGTGAATTCATTTAAAACACATGGTCATAACAGTTGCAGTGCAAGTATAATGACCATTACTACCCTCATAAATAATAGTGAACCATTATAATTGTCTTTACAGACACTAGAAATCATAATAGTAACTGGCTAATTTAAAGTCTCATATATTGTTAATCCGCTTAATCATTACACATTGGTAATGTTAATCATTAAACACTGTGCAATTCCTGTCAAAGAATCACATATTTTTATAGCCAATAATTTACAAAATAATGTGCAAAAAATGAACCACAAATCAATTATTCCTCTGAACATCACGACACTCCCAAAATGCCTCCTGGATCCAATGCCACCTGCTAATCTGGTTTTGCAAATGTCTGTAAATCTCAAAATAACACACCTGTGTACCCAGTGAAGGGTTTGTGAATCACACCTATAACAGGATCCCCGTCCACAGCCACACACACCATAGTGGTGACATACTTCTGGAGATTTTCTGTTGAAAGCACAAACAGGATTTATATCCTGGTACAGCACCTTTGCACTGAAGAAACATAAAACTGCTCCTCCTACTGTAACAGCTGAACTCAATAAAAAAACAAATCCCCCTCCCCCAAAATACAACTCAAACAAAGATAACCTACATAAATAATGTGATTCAATATATTCTATTTCTTCCTGCTTCTTTCCTGAAATGCTTGCATTTAAAAAGAGATTTTACATTAGGAATAAAGAGTTGCACCAGACCTGTGTATTCCTGTGTGGCATCCAGTGGATCAATCCAAACTGTGATCCTTTCTGCAGGAACCTCCTTTACCCCTGAGATCTTTCCCAGAATTTCTTCAGGGATGATGTGTGTCCACACAGTGGCCTCACCCTCGGCATTAGCATGTTCTTCTGAGTTCACCTGCAAACAGAGCAAAGGAAACCATCATTTGAAAACATTTACGCAGCAGAGGCATCATGTTCTCATTGCAAGAATAAGAGCCTCTCCTCTCTGCGTTCGCGGATCACTTTCTTTTCAGAGAGCGATCCCGCTCCTCGCGCCCTCCCGTTTTCCTCCTCCCATGAGCCTGTGAAGAAAAAACAGCGGGGCAGAAGAGTCCAGTGCCAGGATTCCACTGTCCTCTTCACGCGACCTGATCAGCGTCCCTCCGCTGCCACGAGGGACCTGATTCTATTTGGTGGGAGTGACGAAGAGCTGCTAGATGACAGCATGTCTCTAGCTGCTTCGAATGCTGAGGAGCTGTTGGGCTCGCCGGACCCCGCCCTTCTTCGGACCAGCGGTGGAGGGATTCGCTGAGCATTTCACCGAGGCACAGAAGTCGTCCCAAGCGATGCGACAATTCCTGCCAAAGTGCTCTTCCTCTGCTGCCACGAGTCGCCCCAAGCAAGCGCCGACTCGACAGCCTCCAAAACCTGCTCCCCCTGCTGCTGCCGCCGCCGCTCAGCCTGAGAAGCAGGAGCCTCTGCATTGCTCCCGCTCAGCCTCTAGATGGTTCCAGTACCCTAAGCGTCAAGGACCCTGACCCAAAGTAGTGCTGGATCCTGCTCCAGAGGCCAGAAAGAGGAGGTGGCTAAGTCTTGCCATGGCCGGACCTCCCCCCAAACTGCCCCGTGTGTTCTGCCGTCCATCTCGTTCAGTTCCAGACAAAACTGTATTTGCTGTAAACGCTTGGCCCGCTCTAGCGCCCAAGCAGCAAAGCGCTGTGATAGCGCACAAAATAAAACACACACTTTTTCACAAAAAGAACAGTTTTCCTCTCACATCACTGTGTCCCCGTGCACCGACCAAGCACTCGAACTAATACACATCCTCTGTCCATCCAGGCCAGTCATTGGCAAGCCATTCCCGGAGTGCCAGAATGGGTTATGGGGATAATATTACACGGCTATTCCCTCCAATTTGCAAGACCGCCATGCTTCAGCGGAGTGGTCGCCACTTCGGTACACAGCAAGAATGCTCATGTTCTACGCGCTGAAGTGAAGAATCTGCTGGTAAAGGGAGCCATAGAGATTGTCCCCCCAGCTCAACGTGACTCAGCTGTTACTTCCTCATCCCCAAGAAGGATGGCGGCCTGCGCCCCATCCTCGATCTGAGGCGTCTGAATATCATGAGATGGCGCTTCAGAATGATCACACTGAAACAAATCCTCTCGCAAATACGCTCAGAGGACTGGTTCTTTTCGCCGGATCTGAAGGACGCTTAATTTCGCATCCAGATAGCCCCCCGTCACAGGCCATTCAAGGTTCTCCCCTTCGGGCTATTCTTGGCCCCCTGCATGTTTACAAAATGCATGGACGCGGCTCTCTCCCCTATCAGGCAGAAGGGATTCTCAATTACCTCGACGACTGGCTCGTTCTAGCCCGGTCAGAGGTGGAGGCCTTGCAGCACAAGGCCCTGCTCCTCAGCCACTTCGAATGCCTGGGTCTCAGGGTGAATTTTACCAAGAGTTCACTGTCTCCCAGCCAACGAGTACAGTTTCTGGGAACAGTGCTCGACTCTGTGACTATGATAGTGAAGGAGCGCGCCGCAGCTCTACAATGACTCGCAACCTCTTTCAAAAAAAGGTGCCTCTCGCCCCCTAAAAATGTTCCAAAAGCTGCTGGGCATGATGGCTGCAGCCTCACCAGTTCTGGAACTGGGCCTGCTTCACATGCGCCCTCTCCAATACTGGTTGAAACCGCAAGTTCCGCCTCATGCATGGCGTCACGGGCGCCTACTCATCAGGGTGAGCCAGGCGTGCATTTCAGCCCTGGCCCCTTGGAGGAACATCCGCTGGATGGAACGGGGCACCCCGCTTGGTATGGTTTGCAGAAGGAAGGTAATCTTGACGGATGCGTCCAGCATGACTGTGGTGTCGTACATAAATCACCAGGGCGGGCTGTCATCGTCACTCCTCTTCAGGCTGACGTTTCAGTTGCTGATGTGGGCTCAGCACAATCTGAGCTCCCAGAGAGCAGTACACCTGCCGGGCAGGCTGAACCAAGGCGTGGATATGCTTTCAAGAAGCGGAATCCCCTCAGAGGAGTGGATGCTTCACCCACAAACAGAAGATTTGGGAGATCTTTGGCAGAGCGGAAATAGACCTTTTCGCCTAAAAGACAACTCTCATTGCCATATTTACCAACATATTTTTCCAAGAACGAGGACGCGTTGGCCCACAACTGGCCCAACCTCCTCCTTTATGCCTTTCCCCCAATCCCTCTGATTCCCTAAGTGATCAAGCGAATCAGGGACCGGGGACACCGAGTGCTACTCCTAGCCCCGCTCTGGGAGAACCAGCATTGGCTGGCCGACCAGTCACAGATGCTGACAACGGCTCCATGGCCCATTCCTTTGAGACGGAACCTCTTTTATCAGGTAGGCGGGACGATATGGCATCCACATCCAGAGCTGTGGGCCCTTCACCTTTGGTCACTCGACGGGAGCCTGCAAACCTCCCTGAGTGCGTAACTAAACATTATTTCCCAGTGTAGAGCTCCGTCCACGAGACGCCTCTAAATGGTCGGTGTTCTCTGCATGGTGCTCGGACCATGGCGAAAACCCGTCAAACTGTGACGTATCAGTGATACTGTCATTCTTACAAGAGCTGTTGGATAAGGGACGATCACCATCCACGCTCAAAGTTTACGTAGCGACTACAGCGGCGTCCCACACCCCTATAGCAGGCCAGTCAGTGGGCAAGAACGACCTTGTCGTTTGATTCATGAGAGGGGCCAGAAGGCTTAATCCGCCATGCCCCCTCACTGTTCCTTCTTGGGACCTGCCTACGGTCTACAGCAGGGGTCTCAAACTCAATTCACTTGGGGGCCGCTTGAGGTAGAGTCTGGGTCAGGCTGGGCCGCATTAGGTATTCC
>SCHK01430829.1:0-20404 GCA_004124795.1 Poropuntius huangchuchieni | reverse complement strand
ACTCCCCCGCTCCCGCTCCCTCTCACTTCCGTAATCATATTTACACAGCTTATACTGTATGTCCACTCAAAAAGAGTAATCTTCCCAGCCAGACACTGTGATCAACCACACCAATAATTAAATGGGTAAATGAAAAATGAGATGAAAATGAAGAATGAAGTCTAAATATGATTATAAATACCAAAGTGATTGTGTAACATCTCATATGACTGTACTGCCCTAAAGACAATACTGAGGAACAGATGTGAAATTCTGTGATGGACACACACACACAAAACAGTTGAAAGAATCACCTAAACGTCTATGTGCAAAGACAAAGGCTTCATGACACATGTGCGGATTCTCACCTGAACATACACATAAACAAACACATATGCTCTACTCTGAGAGCTCTCTGGGCTTCATTTCTCAGATGCATAAATCTATAGAGGCACCTCTATAAGCCTGGGCACTATTTACCTCTCTGCCAAAGCCAGTGTTTATCTAACACCTTGCCTCTCCACATCTGCAAATGATTGGGGCTAATGGTTTAAATAAAAGAATGTGAACGAGGAAGATACACTCCTCTCTACCAGAGATAATGTCACCCGGTCACTAGGAAGGATCACTAAAAGACAAGTCGATTTGAAACAAGCATAAAGCCTCAAAGTTGAAAAATCAAGTGTATTCTAAAGGAAATTTTCCTATAGGTCTATATTGTGCTTTATATTGTTTATCCTTACTGTCACAAAAAAAGAAAGCTATATGTGTGGATCAGTCAGTCAGTCACGGATGAATTATGTTTCACAGTAAAAGATGAATGCTTAATACACAACATTAGCTCACTGATGCAAAATGTTATCAGTCAACTCAGACTGGAGCTTGACACGAGCTGATGATGTCATTTACAGGTTCAGTAGATGTAAAAGAAACTGGCACTGTTTCGTCACACACGATTTAACTCCAAAATAGTGCGTGAGAATGTCTTCACACCCATGACTGTGTGAAAATGATCGGGAGCTACAAAAATAAATGAATTATGCACATAAAATTCACATTTGGTGTATCAGCCAGAAGACAATGTGTAGTAATCATTAAAGTAATATAATACAGTACTCTGTGTAACAGTCTTGTTCTAAGTATCAGGTTATAGAGATTTCCATTCAGTGTGATTCATTGCCATTTGCCCTTCAATAAGCAAATCAAAAGACAGAGGCAAGAATATGCTTGTAGTCCTTGAATGATAGTTGCAATAGATACACTGGAATTCAGTGTAGGCCTACATATTAAACAACTTTCTACTGTTTAAGGTGAAAACTAGTGACACATTCTATTTTCTCTGGCACAATTTCCATTTTTACACAATACGTGTGAAGAAACAGAATTGTGAGATCATAGAGATGGACCTGACAAAAAGACTATCCCAACTTTATTGTCCCCTTCAACTCATGGACAACAAAAATTATTTTCTTTATCTGTATTCTAATCTAGTTACCCAGTACAGAACACCCTAAAATAAGATAAAATGTGTAAAAAAAAATATATNTCATAGAGATGGACCTGACAAAAAGACTATCCCAACTTTATCGTCCCCTTCAACTCATAGACAACAAAAATTATTTTCTTTATCAGTATTCTAATCTTGTTACCCAGTACAGAACATCCCTAAAACAAGATAAAATGTGTAAAAAAAAAAATATATATATATAATATTTAAATAATATTTAACTGACATTTGTTTAAAAGATGTTTACTGAAAAACAAGTCAAAAACAATAATCATAAAAAAGTAATATATTTAAAATATATTTATTTTATACTAAGTATAGTAAAATTCTATTAACATATTTACTGACATATTGCTGGAGACTTACTGATATAAAAATTATATCTGGAGTAGCCCACTACTTGTGCACAATGCACATTTCTTATTATTAAGCCTAAAATGTGTTTTAATAGCACTATTGTTGTATGATTTTTGAATAACATCAGTCTTTAAATGCGAGATATTTAAAGTGTACTTGAAGTATACTTGCAATAGTTCCACTTTAGCACAATTAAATATACTTCAGTATATCTTTAGTTGGACTTTAGCACTACTTCCACGCAATTAAAGTGCATTAATATACAAAATTAGTTTTATGTCCAATTTAGTAGGCTTTAAGTAAACCAGTTTAGTATACAAAAAGTACAATTGCATTTATTTTTATAAAGTACAGAAATATGTAAATATATTAGATAGTATAATAGACTTGGCATGAAATAAATGTATTTCAAATACATTTTAGTATATATATTAGTAAAGAGTATATATATCATATATATCATAAATTGGTAAATGGCAATAAATATAACTGTTCAAACAAACAATAAATATAAAAATAACTATAAGGGTAAAAATATATCACTGTCCAGACCAACAGACAATGTTTTGTTCATAAGCGTGTGATGCAGTTAGGTCGCCTCTTTAAAGTCAAGCGGATTCTGATTGGCTGTTAACATTTTTTATTATTCATCAACTGGATATATCATTCCTCTATGTTGTTATTGTTAGTTGTGATGTGAACTTAACAGAATTAGAATGATGTATCTTTAGGTATCTTCTTGATACAGATAACTTTATCTAGTACTATACATCTCCTTAGTGTGAACAGGTCTTTAGTATTTTCCACAGAGAAATTTAAATCTCTCTCATATTTCCAAAAACCTCAAGCTGCTTTCTCTACCTCCTGTCCATTCAAACTATGTAGCACCTGTATGTAATCACTATAGTATTTATACCAAGGGTCTCTGTAGTGTCTGCTATGAGGTTAGTTAAACTACATCTTGTCTTGCGCAATCTGACTCGAACCTGAGATGCAACACTTCCACCTAGAGGCCAAAAACCACACCGTCAGTCAGTCTTAGATAAATGGCAGGTCACATGCTGTATCTCCATGTGGAGCTATTCTACGTGCTCTCTCTCTCTCTTTCCAACACCTACATATTCCCTAAGAAGGTGTAGAAAGGTGGAGAAAGTAAAGCCATATGGAAAGTGTCAAGTCATGGCATGGATAGCATTCCAGAGCCCGGCTCCTCCATGCCGGCTAGAGGCCTATTTATATTGACAGGCTGAGGCCCGGTTGCAGTGGCAGAGGGAGAGGGATGAGGCTTTGCATTTCCAGTGTGCAACCACCACGTCCGTGGAGTCCAAGTGTGTGTCCGTCCCCTTTCATTATGCAACCCCACGTGGGCAGAAATCCCCGTTTACTGTTGCCCCTTTCCAGCTCAACGTCAAACCTCCTGTTGCTGGGCTGGAAAACAGTGTGTGTTGTACAGATCAGAGCACACAGAGCTCTGTGTTTATGCACTCAAACTAACAGAACATTAAACATCTGAAGCCAGGCTATAAACCTCACAATTCTTAACTTGAAAATTTGACCCTGCTTTTACACTTGGTTAAATTATTGCTATATTTTTCCCTCCGTTTCTCATCATTTCTATCATTTCTAATAACAACTGGTAAGAGCAGGCTAAATGACTTTCCATGCTGATCCAGACTGGTTTATTCTGGTTAAAGCGGGATTGAACTACAGTATGCTGTTTACTACAGCAAAACTAAAACCAGTTTTATGTCACTTGTCATCAAAACATATTCAAACGAACATTTAATATAACACATGCTTTACATTTGTTGATTGTCAACAGATTTTTGTGTCAAGTAATCGGGTCTCAATTTGCCATTAGTGTGTGTGTGTGTGTGTGTGTGTGTTATTGTGTTGAATTGTGTTGAATTGAAAATCTGAAACTTGTTGAAAAAGAAATCCAGCTTATTAGGCTATTGCTTTTCAAGTCTCAACAATTATTTTTTATAATAAGTCTCAGTGACTCACCCAAGTTCAGCTGAAGATGTAAAACAGTTTGTGCCATTAGTCGTGTTTGCAATGTTTTATGCAACTTTCTTGTCATAGTTCTTTTTTTTCATGACATAATATCATTGATACATCATCCAATTCTGTTTACTCATCCTTTAGTGTTCCACAGAAGAAATAAATCAATAAATCAATAAATCAAATAATACAAATTTGGCAAATTTGACATGGTGATAATATATACATATATGAATAATGTGAATTCATTCCAATCATACACACACACACACACACACACACATATATATATATATATATATATAATATTGGAATGAATTCACATAATTTAATTTACATTATACGCTCTCAAGCAGTACATTCTGTTTGATAAATATGACTGAATTCAGTTTATTACTACAGCAGTTTATTATTAGATTTCATGATAAAGCTAATTAATCAGTTAATCATCATAAATTAAAGTTTTTAGCTTAAAATTTTGACATTGAATGTTAACATTCCATTTTTATTATTTTGCAAACATTACAGGGATGTTATTTTTGAATGTTCTCTCAACATTATGATAACAAGTAGTAAAATATAAAAAATGTTAGACGAATGGCCAAGTAAGATAGTTACACTTGCAAGACGAAAAAAATAAAATAAAAGGAAAAGGATCTTGGATTCTATCCTGTCCAATTCTTTTGTTCATTTCAGGTCTCAAATTTTTGGTGTATATCTGAGTTTTTATTTTAAAGTAAAGATTCTATTTTAAAAGCTGGTCAGCCACTGCTCACTCCACAAGGCTTTTGTCTATATCTGTTTATTTCCACTTCTGAATATCCACTGGGATTTTGGACACTTGAAACAACAACAACAACAGACTTACAGTACATGTGAGTAGAAACAATGCCAATATTACATTAAGGAAACCATCTGACTGATAGCGACTGGTTATTCTAAGAATATTTCCTCAGTGTACTCTCAATGGAGTGGAGGGATCAGCTGTAATGAAAATGACCTTTTAAAAGCACTAAGGGAAGGTGTTGAGTTGCACTTTTAATTTTAATGAGAGGGATAGGGCTAGCAGATTAACAAAAGAGCTGAAGAGTTCACAGTCCTCATCACTTCTTTGCAAGACACACTGAGCTCCAAGACACCAGCAGTTACTGGAATGAAAATGTCTACAAAATGCAAGTAAACATCCCCACTCAAAGAGCAGCTGCACCAACATGATTCTTAAAGTGGGTAATAGGACCACACAGACATTCTGTGATCTGTCTTCTACCACTAATTTCCACATTGGACACTAGTTGCCCACACACAATGTGGAACATCCCTCTCAAGCAGCAGTTCACCATCAAGAATATCTATGAAACATCTGCACAAACATAACATGCTCTCTCAGATGATCTCCGCTGATCTCTGCTTAGTGCAACCATCTCAATAATGTGTGTGCTGGAAGCATATAGGTAAACGATGATGAATTTCAATAATGCAATGCCCAAATGGAGAAAATATGGTAGATCTAGTCTGATATCTGAGTTATTTAGAGCATCAACAAATAAATGGTAAGTTGCCTAGTGTGCTTAAATTGATAGAAAGTAGAGCCACTGATAGTTTATGTTCAGTGCCTGAATTATGGGGGTTTGTAGTTTTATACAGCACAAACATATATCAAGATTTGCATTGCACAAGAACCTCAAAAATTACTGACAGAAATTCTATTTAAAAGTCAACTCTCCTGAAAGTCACTGAATAATTCACACACTCCCTTTGTGTTTGTGTTCCTCTGGAACATTTGCAGGAATCATTCTGAGGTTACACAGCACTGAGGAGTCACTTGCAGGAGGGAATGAGTTTGGCGCCGCACCAGCAAGACTGCAGTGGCATTACTAAAAATAGCATCTGTTTGTTTGTTAACTTTCCAGTGCTGGCAGGAAAAAAAATATCAAATTCCTGAATCACCAAGCAAAAGTACCCTCATAACTGTCTTGTTTACTGTAAGATCTCATTCACACAGTAAACAACGCAGTTTATTATAATAGCAAGCAATCTAAGATGTGAACAGCTAGTTTCTCCCTTACACAGGCTTGACGAATAAACCAAAGGACCACCGAATAAACCAAAGTTCACCAAAGGTTTTCCTCATAGTTCTATTTTATACCTAGTATGTTTCTGTCAGTGCAACAGAGCTGAGAATTGGCAGAGAATCAAGCATTCCCCTGAGAATTTTCTTTTTTAAATTTTATTTCATGTTAACTTCCCATTCATAGGGAATTGATCGTGAACAATACCTTATAAAACTTTAGACAGATCTACTGTAAGCTACAAGGTTGTTAATTGATGGTATATGCTTTTATGTATATCAGACAATCGCAAGTTTGGTGCCCACCCACTCCCATGAAGCACTGCAAATGACATACTGTAGGCTATATCCAAAATCTTCCCCTACACTCTGAAAAAAGTGGCTCGTAATCATAGCGGCACTTTTAACTCTTTCACAGAGACTTTTCCTTTTTAATCCCTATGAAAAAATCAATGGCAAAAACACTTCCGGAACCAAGGCTGCTGTAAAAGTGGGCACCTAAACTTCAATACTGATATTCCACAATGTCTTCTTTCTTAGAATCTATTAGACAACAACACAACCCAATGCTGAGGGATACTGGCAATTCCTGAGTAGCATAAACCAGGTTATCCTACCTGACTAGTGGAAGGGGGTTTCCAGTCACTCTGCATTCAAGGCGGATAGGGCTTCCTTCTGCCACCTCCTGGCTCTTCAGTTTCTGGGTGAAGTGTGGAGGACTCATGGGTCCATCTAGACTAACCCCTCGGCCCTGATGCTCATCTGACCCAACATCAGCCTGAACCTGGTGCATACCTTCCTGCTGGGGCTCAGAGGAAGATGAAGAGGATGAAGGTGGCTGAGCCTGCTGCATGGCCAGCCGCTGGCTCCTTGGAGACAAGTAGCCACTGTCGGGTGAAGAGGAGTCTTCATCACCTTGCTGATCCACGCGTGTGGAGCCTTTAAAGATGGAAGAGAGCTCCTCAATGAAGGTAGCAGCTCGGCTGCAGAACTCGGTAGCTGAAGCAGCTCGTTCGTTGAGCTCCAGGCCTCCGTGGACCAGCCGAGGACGGTCCTGCTTATATACTGGTGTGATGGATTTTTGGCAGACAAACTTTTCTGGTGATTCAGGAGCAGTGCAAGGCTGGTTAGGCCTGCTTAGCGCCATGCTCTGATTGGATGTGACTTTACCTGATGTGGTGTCAGTTGACTGAGATGCTGAGTCTGGGAGAGGGGGGTCTTTGGTTTCTGAGTAAAGAGGCAGGTGCTCTGTGGGAACAGGGGGTTCATCTTGGTCATTTGGGTCACCTGCGTCACTCATAGCTTCTCGAGCCAGGTCCAGACTGAGGCTGATCTCGTCCTGGCTCAGGAAAGCAGAAAGTTCTGGAAAGTCCCCGTCCCCACTCTCTAGCTCAGCCATTGAGTCCAAGTAAACCTCGCCATCAAGAGGTGGCAACGAAAGAACGCCCCCATCCCCCTCCAAGGACACGGCCCCTGGAGGACACGCCTCTTTCATCAGCAGAGAGAGAGGGAGTGTGTCATTCCAGCTCCCGTCCTGCATCCTGCAATACACAAATCACCAAAGATAAAGGTGAGAAAAAAAATTGCAGACCCTCTTATTTTCATTTTTTTTTTAAAGATCAGGAATATTAGAATCATAGACCTAAAGACAAGCAATTTCTGCAACATATACCAAATTCATGCACTTAAATTAGTGTAAACACACTCATACCGGAGACTGATCATGGGCAGTTGTCGTATGATGACTCAGGCTGGCATACTTTGGGCACAGCTGTCCGGCATTAACAAAGGCTCGTCATGAGGCCCAACAAGGCATGAGTGCCATTTAACACTCAAGCTGACTTTATCTCTTTTTATTCCCTTGTCTGTCATCTACTCTTCACCGTCCCTACATCAGTCTATATCTATTTTTCCAGAGCCTTCACCCTGCACTGAAGTAATGGTTGCTGAAAATTCAGATTTGCCATCACAGGAATAAATTACATTTCAAAACATATTAAAATAGAAAGCTGTTATTTTAAATTGTAATAACATTTCACAATATTACCATTTTACCATCAAATAAATGAGCGACTTCTTTCAAAAACATTACAAATTACACCACAGACCACTTTTGGGCGATATTGTATATGAATAAAAAAAAGACATTATATATTTATATATAGATTTTTTTATGTATACATATAAATAAAAAATTGTATACAAATATATAATAGTATTTTATTTATGATGGTAGGTTGTGTAAGTTTCAGGAAGGGTTTTAGGGTTCCATAATGTTATGCTTTATGATTGAAAACAGATTCAGCAAATATTTACAGAATACAATGCTTGGTCTAAGCTGAGTCTAAATTAAAATGAATAAATAAAATATTTCATCCAACCTCCCAAATTCACACACTGTATTGTTGGATATCATAGGCATTGAAGGATACATCTATGCTGCCTTCCAAACCCAATCTTAATAGACAGGATGATGCACAACAGGTAAACTTAAAAAGTGGGATCTTCTTAAATATATTAACATCCTAACGTCACAAGTACAGATGTTACAGTTGATGAATAAATGTAAATGATGTTTTAGAATTTATACAAAGTTGTTGTTTTAATTTATAAATGGCTTTATGATCCTATGTGGATTTGACTTTTGTGAAAAACACATTTAAATCTGACAGTGAATGATGATATCCTCAATAACCTGTGGAGAGGATCCTTCGCCATAATTCAGGGAAAGTGTTTGGTCTGACATACCGCACATTGGTGAAACATTAATATGAGACAGTGTCTGCAACATAGCGAAACCCTTCAACCAACAGATCAGGTCTCTGAGAAAACACACCTCAGCTCTGAATACGTGCAGAACTGGAAACTGGCTGGTGTGTGTGAACGCTCCATGCACATGTCTGAGACACATTAATGTGTCCCTGCTAACTTTATGACTACATTTCCACTGTAAATGATTGTTTACACATCTATATTTATTATTTATGGCCTATTAATTGATGTCGTACAGTGCTGTATAATAACCATGTCTCTAGGTTTTGTTATAGCCGACTTTGTTTACACAATGTTTATGTAAAGTGACCAGGTGTTGTATGTAAAGGTGTGCGGGCATGTGTGTATTCGAAGAGACGTGACAGTGTGACTTTCTCCCGTCATGGCGTCCTGAAGGCCAGCTGTTGTTATTTTTAATCCTCAAGGGCTGCATTTCACAGCAGCAACCACCTCCCCATCAAGAGTCCTTTTTTTACACATAAGTGCACACACATGGTGCTTCTACATTATTCATGTGGAAATTATGGCCCCTTTATTCTGTATTGATGAATTATAGATAGCGGAATATGAACGTGACATGCCAAACAATTGTGAAAGCCAAGACTGACAGACTGACATGCTTGTTTTTCCAACTCTGACGCAAACAGTAGAATGCTCTTTATCAGAATTATTTGTAAAAGTGTAGTAGTATTCATCTGAAGCTGGATGAAATTGAATAAAATAGTGAAGTGAATGTAAACCTGAAACCAAATATCTCAGATGACCATTCATTGAGAGCTGTTCTGAATCTAATTATATAATTTACTTGAATTTATCATTTCAGAATGAAACAACTCACATGGAATCTACTACTTACAGACAAAAGCAAAAAGTCAATGTGTATATATATACTGAATACAATGTATATATATAAAAAACAGCCATTTACCTTAAGTCAGTTTTTGCAAATATCCGTCCCCGTCAGAAGGTTCCAGTTTTTCTGAACTTTTCTATGCCAGGAAATTAGAAAAGATGTGTTTCTTTCTTCAGGGAGTTGTGGGTCTTTTCTCTGTCCTATGTTTCTTTTGTCTTGTTTTGCCGAGTGCTCTGAGGTGAGCCAGTTACAGTGGCTGCAGAGTGGCCTGCTGTCCCATCTGTCTCGGGCCCTGACCGCTTACTGAGCACCGCTAAATTTGGACCCTAGCTCAGGTTACACAGCAAGAGAGAGAGACACGGTGAGTGAGAGAGAGCTCTGGGGTGTGTAGCATCTATGTGCCCACACCACATCAAAGAAACACATACATCATTTTCATATCCACAAAGGCATGTAAATGCATTTCGCAGACTGTTAGGTTCAAAACAAGCCACCAAAGCACTGTCTGACAATTATACAAATCTATAGGGCACCTAATAAGCACTTACAGTGCAGGTAAGCAAATAAACAACTAATGTTTTTATTTATTTGCTTCGCAATTTATTGAATGTCTTTATTTTGGTCAGTTTAACTTACAACTTCCATAGTAAAATTTGTCCAAAAAAATATAATATTCTCAGTGAATGTGTCTTAGTTTAGTCACAGTTTTGACTTTATGTAGATTCATTTTACTTAGTAAATTCTTTCATAGTGCACAAATTTGGTGTAAAGTACTGTTACATTTTAAGTCATATTCACTGTTACAAATCCATTTACGGACGTAGACATGTCACTTTCAAAATCAATGTGTGTCAGTCACCAAGACCCTTAAATTAACCTCATATCAATAGCTCACTCCCTAAATACACTGTTATGCCATTAAGACACCCTGCTATTAACAGAGTACTTTATATAGGAATGAGGACACAACAAACTGTAACGTTCATGTCACAAAGTTTACAAGCTCAAAAGATACATTGGTAGACTATTAACGCTGCTTGCTGTCTATACTTGATGATATAGCAAGATCATATTCTTTGGATTTGTGACACCCTGTCTGGATGACTAAGTTGTTGTTCACCGGTAATATATCTGGAGCTGTTAACTGTTATATTGAGTCACTGAGTTCTCAAGAACTGCATGATCCTGATAGATAGATAGATAGATAGATAGATAGATTTAGAATGGCATAACAATGATTAAATAATAACAACAGCATTTTTAATTTTGGGCGGATCGCTTCTTTATGACGAAAAAATGAGAGGCACTTCACTGGTTTAAGAGGTGTTTGAGACGGACGGCAGATGTGGTTGTGAATGGTGCAGTCTATTTCAGGACACTTATCACATTCACTTCATAAACACTGACAGCACAGAGCTATTCCCGTTTCTCAACAATCAATGCACTGATTACAATTAAGCCTCAATGACAGGAACAAGAAGATCTATCACTCAAAGTGCTGTCACAGAACAAACATACAGACCACTGACTGGTTCAGAGCATTACTCTACAATCTCATTCAGTCACACCAGTGAGTGAAAGATTATACTAGAAGGATTCTCTGCCTGTGACGCTTCAGATTGCCAAAATACCCCATGCATTTTTGAACTGTCAGTTAATTTTCAAATGTGTTACTAAACATCTCATTTAAAATAATTTAGAATCATTAAAAAAATCTTAGCTACTAATCTCACAAATGTACAATTAAGAAAATGTTCTGAACCTTTTTTATAAAAAACGGTTTTATGTATGCATGTATGTCTGTACAATATGTATGTACGTATGTAGGATAAATTAAAAAGCTTGGAAATGTTGTCTATTTTGCAAAAACCTTTTCAAAATTTACTCCCAGTCAGTGCCATGCAAAACACGCTGGGAACTAGAGAACTCCTGCTCAGATTCAGCAATGCTATGCCAACAATACACAAATGGATTAAGTAAACCTCTATAGTGTTTTCTACTAATAATTTTGCCTTCTAATCTATTATTAATTATAAGTATGTGATGGAGGTAGAAAAGAAAAAAAAAATTACTTGTGTAAAATTATCATAACGAGTCATTCCCAGTCTGTAATTTTGTCAAATTATACAAAAAGTGAGAAAATGTTGTGTATTTAGGATATGTTAGCTCTGAAATTTGCCTTAGCAGCACAAAGGACCTTGACATTTTATTCCATTCACTTGCCTTTTTTTTTCTGGTCCTGATGTTGGTCCTTCTACACCACCATAATTTCCATTGCATATATTATTTCCATAGTAAATTATTTCCCATTAATAATTTGATATAATGGAAATGGAATTGTAGCGGAAATGTTAATGACAGAAAAAACACTGTCCTGTGATGCATTTATATCCAGTTAAGTTAAAACTTAAAAGATCAGCTAAATGAAGTAGCTAGAAAGTGTTTTAAAAAGTTATTAAAATATTTTTCTTTATGAGAATTTTTTCATATTTATTTTGCTGTTAAACCGGACCGAACTCGTCGTAATTGACAAGTTTCGTGATGTCCACTCTTGCCATCTAATAGAAACACGTTTCGCGTTTTTAAAATGTATTTTGATCCATTTGTTGTTCCGTAGTCATCATTTCATTGGCGGTCAGAATCACGTTTCATTGGTCGCACTGCTATACACTATCTTTATGAACATGAATGTGTTTACAGTACTAATAAGAATATTTTAATTCAATTTCGCTGTACGTATATAATTTAGAAGACGAGCTTGCTTGTGGAGTTTATCATTAGTCGTCGTTTATCTAGTAAGTGCGTGAATTCTTAAAATCAGGCTAATGTTGTGCAGCATTGGAGGAATAGTAGTCACTCTAGTTAACTATTTTTTTTGTCATAAACGACTGTAGTGCATGGAAAGTTTCAGTTTACTATACATTGATCTGCGTTCATCATAACTGCTGTCACTCATAGCAGCAGATGACAGCAGTCTGTGATCCTGGACTGATCAATGCTCCGTAAGACTATGATACAAGTTATCAGTACTAATGGTGTCTAATGGACTTCTTTCCTTCTGCAGAGTTCAGCAATGCCTGCTTTTCACCAGGTCGGGGAGAAACAGCTCCCCAACCCCATTCTGTACATGGCCTGGTCTCCTAACAGAGATCTGATCGCCCTGGCTAACACTTCAGGAGAGGTTGGGTGTTTTATAGATATACACATACTTGTCTTCTGTTAAACCAGACTCTCAATTGATCCTTACTTGTAGAATTGTAATGGAGGTTCATTAGACTATTTTCTAATCTGTCTTTACAGCTTCTCCTGCATCGGCTTGCCAACTTTCAGCGGGTATGGAGTTTACTGCCCAATGAGAACACCGGAAAAGAGATCACATCACTGGCCTGGAGACCTGATGGGAAAGGTAAACTCAAACAAAATTTCATTGCCTTATTTGTATTTGTATCAGAGTTATGATAGTTACCTAAACCATTAAAAATTCATTTCATCCATGGAACTAAACTATAGTACTAAAATAAGTAATACTAAAACTGAAGTAAATATTTGTCAAAACAAAACAAAACAGTGAAATTACTCAATTTAGCTTAAAAAAAATATGAAATGGAAAATATACAGTAAAAATAAAAACAAATATTAATAAAAACTAATATCTATTGATACTAAAATAACATTGAGACTGCAATCTTACTGAAGTGTACTTCACTTTTATTAATGTGTTCATGAACACAGCATTCATATAATTTATTCATTTTATGGCTTCTTCTTCTATAATTTCTAATTTATAAAACGTCCAAGTCCAAATTACCCAAATGTGTTCAAAATATACACTGTTTATAGCTATTTAATATTTTATATAGTTTTATAATTTATTTGTCTAATAAATGTACATACAAGTTGTCTTGTGATTTTTTTTTTTACTATTTTTACATTAATATTTATGTTTTTATCTAAGCTTTTATGATCTCTTGTAGAACCAATTTCATTGTCAAAAAAGTGCTGGTGCTGATTCATTACATATTTGACAAATAAAAACCTAGCTCTTAAGCAATATTTAATGTCCTATTGTTTATGTTACTTAGCTAAAAAACTCAAATTAAATTTCAGCCATATTCTGAAGTATCTACCAAGCTACCATTGTCATGCTATATCACTGTTGTCTGCAGTCCTGGCGTTCAGTGTGGGAGACACAAAGCAGGTGGTGCTGTGTGATGCAGAGAAGGCAGAAATCCTCCACCTGTTCCCTGTTGAATACCCAGCATCCTGCATGCACTGGATGGAGGTGCAAGATGACAGCAGGTGGGAGTTTTTATATAAAGAGGATCCATTTGCTTTCTCTATTGATGACTTGGTTTCATTCATCTGGTTAATTATTTTTCTCTCTAGCACATTGTCCTCATTCAGCGAGTCCGAAGATGAGTCCAGCCGTTTTCTTCCAAAGTTACCCTCTTTACCTAAGAGGTGAGACTCTGAGCTTTAGTTTGTCTGCCAGACGACTGAATGAGAAGTACTTGGGTCACTCTTTAGTTTTTATATTTTGTAATTGTTTTTATTGCTTTTCCATTTTCCTTGGTGCTGTGTTTGTGTTCAGCTACAGCACCACATCAAAGATATTTAGGTAAGAGGACATTTTATGTGCTTGATATGCTGATTATTGGTCTTTTTTTTTGTCATACTCTTTATGATTGGTCATCTGCATGCGGCATGTGTCAGTTTGACTGTGTGTCTGCTCTGGTTGATTATTATGTGCTATTTATTTCTCTTGCAGTGAAGAGAAATCAGATGAAGTCACAAACCTTTTGGGGGAAGTGAGGTCAGTGTTGTTTTTGTTGACCTGCCTGGTTAAGCTTGATACTTTTCTGATGTTGTATTGTGTCTGATAATGTGTGATGTATCTTTGCAGGCTCAATATCCTGGTGGTGGGAGGACCGTCTGGATTTGTGGAGCTGTATGCATATGGCCTGTATAAGATTGCTACGCTGAGTGGAGTAGGATATAAAATTTTCATTAATAAAAATGGAATGAAAATAATATAAATAATGTTTTTGTTGAAAAAAGAAAGAAAGAAAGTTAGTAACACACTTTTATGTGTCTCTCAGATCTCAGGGACATGCCGTAGTCTTGGACTGTCCAGTGACCTCAAGTCGCTCTCTGTTATTACAGAGATTAGATCCACAGAAGACAACCCTGAGATACATTACATACAGGTAAAGTCTGAAAACGCTAATAAACATTATTTTTAACCCAACATTGTCATTATCAGTGCTGTGCTGTATGGGTCAGTGACAAATAAAAGTGCACATGATAAAGAAAAAAAAAGCTTTAAAAAACATGCCAAATTCTTAGGAATCTATTCATGTTGGTGTCCCATGGTTTAAAAAACCTTTATAGCATTTTTAAGAACAATATAATGAATAATCTTGTGGTGTAACTATAAGTCAAAATTATATATATTTTCCTTACACCATTACATTTGACTGTGACTTTATTAGATTTCATGAATTAATATATATCGCTAAGTTTTTGGAGTGTTTTTTTCTCGTTAAGATGTCAGGTGAAATTTTGAGCTTCATGCCCCCAAATAAAATCAAGATGATGGTTTAGTTACTTTCTCTTTTGTTAATCTGACAAATGTAACATTTCAGTCCACAAGCGCTGAAATAGCACCAACTGAACTCCAGCAAATGATATCAGTAGTATAGTTTTATGTAACTGTTATTTATTCAAGTCCGCGTGAACCAGATGTTTGCGACTGATTTTATTTCTGTATTTTGATGTACTTCCGAGAGAAACAGAATATTGAATGATGAAAATAGAGGATGTTGCTTGTTTTTTCTAATTTGAACTGATTGGATGTGGTAAAGTAGGCGTTTCATTCAGAAACAAACACTGACAGTTGGAGGGGTGTGAGTAAGGATGTCAGGCTCATGCCCAAGCCGTCAAACTGACATCATCAGAGAAGACCTGTCGTTTTAGAGGGGAGGAGCATTCTCCGATTTGGATTAAAGATTACGAAGGCAAACTAATTTTTTTTTTTTGTGGATTGATTTGCACGGATGAATTGTTCACAACAAAAATAGCAATATGCGCTTACAAAATAAATAAAGTAAATTTTGATTTCATGTTGATGTAAAAGTAAACAAAGTGCAAACAGGTTGAGTGACACATAACCTTATACTACCCATTACACATGGCATCTCTGCACTAAATAGAAAGTATGAGGTTGATATCAGTGGTTGACTGTGACTGTGTTGCAGCTGGACACTGGACTGCTGTCTTCATGTTTGCCTGAGTTGACCAAGATGGCACGCAAGTTCACACACATTTCCACACTGCTGCAGGTAAGTGTCTTCACAGGCCTCTTACTGATAGAAGCTCTAACCCTTTCTTTATTTCACACATCTTTCATTTTCTTTCTCTGTTGTTTAGTATCTGCGTCTCTCTCTCACCTGTATGTGTGAAGCTTGGGAAGACATTCTTATGCAGATGGACCTCCGTCTCACTAAGTTTGTCCAGGTTAGAGTTCATCACAAGCAAGGCAATCACAAACAAGCCTATAAAAGACATCAAACAGGATGGCATTCATTAGAGCATTGAAACGCCTCACCCTGAAAAGTACATATAAGTGCAGGAGTGGACCGTGATCCATTGAAGCCATGATAAATGGCTCTGTTTGTTGTTTATTAGAGCTCTAAGAAACAGTTGATGTTGAACTGCATTGTTGGTTTACAGGAAAAGAACACAAGCACTCAGGTTCAAGATGAGTTTCTGGAGCTATTGTTGTGGGGCCATGCCAGGTACATAATTTATAAATAATAGTCTCACTAGGTTTTTGAAGAGTACGTATTGTCCTATCACAGTGGTGATTGTGGCAGTAAGCTGTTGAAGAGTGATGTTTGTGGCAAATTTTGTAAATCACACTATTAATATTTTATATAAAATATTAACATTTCATATAAATTTCTCTTAAATTTTTGAATAATATTTATTAATAATATGTACTATGCTTGTGTTTACTCTAAATGGCCAGCAGGGGGCACCATATGTTCTTAAATTTGTAGTTACAGTCAGAATAAGAAAACTGCTAAGCATGCCTAATAATGTGTTGTAGTTATTCATTATCATAGCCAAACCAGATGATGACATATAAGAGGTTCCTTTTGTATAATTGTATATATTCTGATTTCTGAGTTGAAAACTTGTCTTTCAGCCCTGAACTTCAAGCTCTTCTTATGAATCAACTCACAGTCAAGGTAAATCTACCTGGAATTAGGTTGACTGCATGAGTTAGCCACTGTCAGTAGTCATGCAATTATTACCAACTTCATTCATTATTTGACTGTTTATTCGTGCAGGGCTTGAAGATGTTGGGTCAGTCCATTGATTCTTCTTATTCCAGCATCCAGAAACTTGTCATCAGTCACTTGCAGAGGTGCGTATCATTCACTAGCCCTTTAACTAGAGCTAGATAGAGTATGTTAGAGATGTATAGGCATGTGCATTGAGTGTTTGCTGTGCACACAGTGGCTCTGAGGCGCTGCTGTATCATCTGAGCGAGGTCAAAGGAATGGCACTCTGGAAACAGAAGTTTCAACCTCTTGGCCTGGATCCTGCAGCCATCGAGGGTATAAGACTGCCTATTTATAGACCAGTGTTATTTTTTAGTATTACTTAAAGCAGTGGTTCTCAACTCCGGTCCTCGGGGCCCACTGCTCTGCACATTTTGTATGTTTCTGAATCTGACACACTCAGTTCAGTTCATGGATCTTTCTCCTAACGAGCTAATGAACTGAATCAGGTGCATTAAATGAGGGAGACATACAAAATGTGCAGAGCAGTGGGCCTCGAGGACCGGAGTTGAGAACCACTGACTTAAAGTAATACTGTTATAGGATTTATTAATATTTATAATCACCTTTCATTTTTATATTTTCAGTTTTTAATTTGTTTAGTTGAAGTTTTAGTAATTTTAAATTTCTAATTTTCAACAGTTTTTTTATATTACTTTTATTTACCAGTAGACAACTCCTGAGCTCCGATTAATCTGAGACATTTAGTTCTGCATAGCCTTGCAGGCATAATATCCAGTTGACAATCAAAGTACATTTTAATATAAAAATATAATTACGGTTATAATTATATAGCTATAATTAAATTAAAAGTGCAAGTCTTTTCCGTAACTAAAAACAAGTGTTTTTGCAAGTAGAATAAAATGTTTCTGCATTCCCTTTGTTTATGATTTAGATGCCATCGTAGCTGTGGGCTCTTTTACCCTGAAGGCCAGTGAACTTTTACAGTGAGTTTAATTTTACTCAACCCACTCTGTTCTCTATATGTCATTATTAAACTCTCAACTGATTGTCTTGATTCCAGAGTTATTGATAAGAGTATGAAGAACTTCAAAGCCTTTTTCAGATGGCTGTATGTTGGTAAGCTCCAGTTTTTGTGTGATCTGTATCTTTAAGATATATTTAGTCAAAAACTATTTCGAAAACCTAGGGTGCTATCTTGCTGCAACTAATATTCTAGTATACCAAACAGTTTTTTATTTGTACTTGTTGGTATTAAACAAAGTTTATTTACAATCCAGATTCTTGTTTTAGCCATTATGGATTTGTTTTCCTCACTGAGCTTGCTGCAGTTTATGGAATGTGTTGGCTGTTATCAGCTTGTATCAGCTTGCGTATCAGGAGTGTGCCTAGAATGCCTTAAAGTGCTGCCTCGTTAGGTTTTGGAACAGACTAATAGTTTTTCATGTTGTGTTGTAACAGTTTTTGCTTTTCACAGCAATGCTTCGAATGTCAGAAGATCACGTTCCTCCTGAGCTTAACAAGGTGAGATATCAGAATTGACATAAAGAGAGTAAAAGAGTGTGGGTGTAAAAATGGATGTGGAATGGGAATTAATCATGCAAATATATATATATATTGCAGAAATATTTATCTTCTAAATAATATATATATATATATATACATATATAGTATTATATAATATTATTTATATTATTTTATTATTTTTATCTGCTATAAAAAATAATACACAGTAAGTGTGAATGTGTGTTTCAGATGACTCAGAAGGATCTGGCTTTTGTGGCTGACTTCCTGTCCGAGCATTTCAGTGCTGTGAGTGAAAAAGAAATTCATTATTTTAACATTAAACAAATGTTTGGTGTGAAGTATTAAGTACTAATTTTCTTTCCTCTATTTCAGAATGAGGAGCTGTTTGATCGGAAAGGGAAGTATTTCAATGTTGAGCGTGTCGGACAGGTAAGGACCTTTATACACATTCTGATAGGAATTCTTTTCATTATTTCATAACATCCTTGGTCTGTTGTTGTTTTTTGCAGTACTTGAAGGATGAAGATGAAGACTTGGTATCTCCACCCAACATGGAGGGCAACCAGTGGGTGACATTTGTAAAGCAGAGCGCTTACCTGAAAGGTAAAATTACACTTTCTTCTATTATTAAACCACAAGACTGCTAAAGTTAACTTATTGTTTTGCGAAAAATATCAAATTGAATATGACAGATTAATTACTTATATGTTTGATTTGTTGCAGACAGTCCATTGCTCTTCCCCACTTACCCACAGAAGTCTCTGCACTTTGTCAAGAGAATGATGGAGGGGTCCATTGATATGTGCTTACAGAAACCGGCCGTGAGTCTCTAAAACACACACACACACAAACACAAGCACACACCCACAAACTTCAGTACTCTCTGTAGATGGAATAGAACAAGGAAGGGTTGGACACAACTTTACTACGACAGTTTTACATGTTCTGCTTTGAAACCTTATAACTTCCCTTCTCACATACAAACTCCATCCATTAATGGTCTCCAGCACATATACATCAGAAGCATTAACTACATTATCCGGATTGTTTCACCCTTTCTGCTGACCATTCTTTCCCTGAGCACTAATGCGTCTGACTCCTAATCATACGTCTGTGTGTGTTTTTCAGGAGGTGATTGGGCATTCAGTAAAACAAGCTATGTGTTTGCGATTGTACACTGTTCCTGAGAGGTATTCCTTATTTTTGATTCTTTCTGTGATTTATAAAACAGAGCCTAAACATGTAATAATAAACCTGCTTTTGGATTTTGTGGTAAGAAAAAATAACGGATGCTTTAATTTGAGTTACAGAAGCAGGGTTTGTACTGTTGAAAATATGATGATTTCTATGTTTTGTTTTTTTGATAGCTCTGAAAATACACCAAGATTGTTTGAGCTGCCTTCACTGTAAGTGGAATAGTCGTATACCCATTATAAGGCTAAGAATGCCATAATTTTGTAATTCTGAATTCTGAGGTTATAGTGCTCATAAAGTGCATCCATAAGGCGGAAACAGTATGTTGATGATAAGAGTGTGTTTTAATGCAGGTGGAATGATAAGAAGGCTGGTATGCATTATGTAGTGTTCTGCATGCCCGAGATCTCGCCCTCTAAAATCTATATTCTGAGGAGGGCAACAGACCCCAACAGGTACGCATACCTCTTTTATTCTGTTCTCTGTTGTATTTGATTACAAAGAACAATATAAAAAAATGTATGTGGGGAAGTAAGATTTAAATATAATAATAATAATAACAAAAGTAATACTTTTACTCAGCAAATATTCATTAAATGTACTATAAGAGAATGCTATCCTTCTGAACTTTCTGTGCATCGAATAATCCTGGGGAAAAAAATGTATCAACTGTTTTCAACATTTATAATAATAAGACATGCTTCTTGAGGAGCACATATTATAATGATATTTCAATTATTAGAATAATTTTTGAAGAATCGTGTGACATTGAAGACTGGAGTAATGGCAGAATGAAAATTCAGCTTTGCCATCACAGGAATAAATTACAATTT
>SCHK01430827.1:1454-14647 GCA_004124795.1 Poropuntius huangchuchieni | reverse complement strand
AATATTATTTTTGGGGGGTGTTCTATGGCCCCTTTAATGAACTATTCCTTGAAGCCATTAGTCACATAAAAAAAAACACTGAACAGTTATCTATACTTTTAATGTTAATGTAGCTGAGATATTGTAGTCACATAATGATATATCTGGTGTTGTGTATGTTTGTTTCTCAGCTATGTGGAGCGTGTTTCAGAGTTACTGCGGCAGAAACTCAAGCAGGCTGATATCTTGGTGTTAAAGCGTGGCACGCTGGCTGAAAAACGACAGGAGGCTCTGGAAGAACAGGCCAAGCTGGAGCCCCGCATTGATCTGCTGGCTGCTCGCACCAAGGAGCTCCAGAAACTGGTACAGTAAACCTGTTATAATGATGTGTTTGTGCAAAAGTGAAACTGTCACCTTAGCAAACCTTCAAGTTCCTGTTCACATTCTTCCCCACTTTGCAAAAGAAGCCGATGCTTGGCAGTGTTAAATACAAAAAGAAATGTGGTTATTACAGCAAAAAAGTTTAACTAATGTAGTTAAATGTCACGGTGGACATAACATTTATTGAAAACTAGATCCTGGACTGGCTGAGAATATGAAAAGAGCTTCTTATTTATCTATCTGTCTCTCTGTCACACACAGATTGAAGCTGACATCTCCAAAAGATACAACAACCGGCCCGTCAACCTCATGGGAGTTCATGTGTGACCAAGAAGAGTATTTACATGCTGCACAGATGTATCATTTCATAAATATATTTTTCCCATTTAAATTGGGAAGGTAATTGTTTTGTGGTGATTCCTTTTTATGGTGAAATAAAATTGTTGCAATCACAGCGCTTTGAATATTCAAAGAAGGCTGTAAATAACTTGCGCTTACACAGCTGGCCTCATTAGTCTGAAGTGCTGAATTCAGTAAATGAACCGTCTTAAGAGGCCAACATTTAAATATACAATTGCTAACCCTAATTTCCGTGAAGAAAAACATGTGGCACTTTCCATGGATAGGCTATCAAAACTTTTTTTTAAAAAAGCGCTTCGAAAAATTTACATAATTGCAAACAACATGTACAATAAAGTAATAAACTTTTTTTTAATAAATGAAATATTAAATTGCTGAATGATCAATGTTTTTAAAACTTATTTTCAAAAAGCCAATTTTATCTGAATCAGCAGGGGTTAATTTTTTAAGAGTTTGAAACAAAATATTTTGTAGATACTAATTAACATATGCATACATATTTTCACAGCTATATATATATATAAATAAATGCTAACTAGGGTTACTAGTTTTAAGATAAAAGTTTGATAAAAGCTCTCAAAAGGTACAAAATTAATGCAGTATAACAGGGTTGCATGCAATTGTGTGGCACAACTGAGCTAAATATTTGATTTTTAAATGAATTTAAAAATGTTTTACTACAATAAAATGAATTATGTCTACAGATCATGATGATTTTAGTTGAATCAGAATATAAACGTCTGAGGTGGAATATGCCATAAACATCATTTTAAAGGGGAGATACAGACAGTTTTTTATTCTAATTTTTGGCGGTATTTGTGGGGTCATTAGGATTTGTAAGAAAGTAATTTTTTTCAGCAAAGAGACATTAAAATGATCAAAAGTGTCATTAAAAACCAGAAAAAAAAATCATGGTTTCCACAAACGTATTAAGCGGCACAACAGTTTTTAACATTGATAAGAAGAAATTCTGTAGTACCAAATTTGCATATTAGAATGATTTCTGAAAGATCACGTGACACTGAAAACTGGAATAACACTGCTTTGCATCACATGAATAAACCAATTTTAAACCATTAAATAATGAATTAAATGTAACGTAGTGTTTACACAATATTTTACAATATTATTGTTTTTACTATATTTTGGATCAAAGACATGCAGCCTCGGTAAGTATAAGTTTTCTTGAAAAACACTTAATCTTACCATTGAAAATTAGAGAACATACTGTACCCAGAATGTTTTCCTTGTATAGTCCACCTAAATATGAATTCCATTAATGTATTCTATAGTAAACGTATATTGAAATATAACTACTTCATAACAGCATATGATTATCATAGGAACTGCACCTCAACTCATCTAAAAGACACTAGCCATACATCTCCCCCGATGTTTTATCACTGTGTTGTCTCTATTTTGCCCTGGGGCAGCTGGTATAATCGCATGGCAGAAACACATTATGCTCACAAGATTGAGGATCTAATGGACATCATCTTTGCACACCCCCTACATCTAAGGCAAGGAACAGTGAAGCATTACAGCTCAATTTCAGACCCAAGTTTTATACCACATTGGTATTGTAGACTTTGTGTCGTCAATCATGGCGACATTTAACCAAGATTTTAACCAAGATATTATCTGTGGCGCATTCTCACTTCATTGGATTGCAAAATGCACACGCATCCATTTTTTCTTTTGTCTGTCTCCGCCTATCCCCCCACTGTCTCTGATGAAGCTATGATAAGTAGAGGGTTGTGCTCGGCCCAATCATCGCCTGTGCCATCAATCAGGCCAGACAAGCCCCTGTTTACTGACACAGAAGCTTAAAAGAGCAGCCATTACAAAACACTTTGTTTTCCGCCCAGTCGACAAGAGCGGAAAAACAAGACAAAGGTCTGTGCATTTATCAAATATTCCACCATAACGTCATACTGATGATCAAACGAATACTACAATTACCATTGGGTGACAGACCTAATCTCTTTTTGGGCCCTAAAAGCTTTTTGCCTTTCATTTGTTTGTCAAAAATCCCCCTTATCCCTGCAGCGGGCAGATGCTCGGAGGCGATGGCCAGGGTAAGACCCAGACTGCTGTGGCCCAGAAGACTGAGGTTGCCAAGACAACTGGCCCAGCACCCCTGCTGTTGTCACTCTGCCTGTGTCGCTCAGTCATTGATTCTCTCCATCTCACCAGCTCTCCACATGCAGCTTGCATTGTTCTCAATGGCCCTCATTGAGAAGGCATTGTACACGATAATACACCTACCAACTCTCCCACGTCCATTTCATCATAATGCCACACATTAACAACCAAAAACCATATTGAATAAAAAATAAAAAACCTAAAACCAACAACTATGTTTTCAGCATTTAATAACCAAAAACTACATACATAAAGCTGTTGTCATATAGACCAAATAACATCATCAAATAAGAAATACATTGAAAATACAATGTAAATAATGGTCACACCCTATTACGCTCTGCGCACAATGGTACGTCCTGAAGTCCTACATCTGTTAAATACAAAGTATTAAAAAAACTGACATTCACAGAGAGACACATCATTAATATCTAAACATCTCGATATCTAAGCGTCGACTGTGCTCGATGCAGCCAGAGGCTTTCGTGAATGCAACATTTGGACTTATCTGGAATCGCTAATTTGCATTTTCACATCAGAAACGCCACAACCGTCAATCGCAGAATGGCTGCTGCAAGAGATCGCTGTGACTTTCTTTGAAGACTATTATCAATGCACATCAATTTCACTTGAGTCCAGGACTTTAATTGTAAGTAACACCGAATAAGGCTAATTTAATAAAGAAAACGCAATTAATATCCACTAACCGTATGTTTCAATTCTGGTCAAGCATATCTAACGGTACATTGAAACCTCTAGACTCATATTGGCCTGAAAGTGACGGTTTCTTCCTCAGCCTCTTGGCTTCGTTTTGCAGTTTCTGTCGGATGTAGCCCTTGATCTCTGCATCAGTCTTGCCAGGAAAGAAATACTGAACGGTTCCTGTACAGGAATATTTCCGGAAATTAGGTATAATAGATTCAAATTAGTGTAAATTTTTGACAATCTTCAAAATGACAGAACACCAGCTTACTCAAGATTGCCTGGACCTCTTCGGTGGGGAGAGCAGGCTTTGGTTGGCCTCTCTTGTTGTACACGACTCCAGATATAGAGTGGGAAGCCAGGCATTCCCTCTCGTAGAGTCCACGGAGCAGGTCGTTGGTCAGTTTTTGGGCAGTGGTGCCTGTGTTACACCTCTCCAAAAGTTCAGGAGTGATAAACTGATAGGAAAAAAATTTCAATACGCAAACCAATTACTGATGCTATCTATTTGAACCTGTGAAATATATATAGCTTGGTAAGACTTGACAAGTTCTTCTTTCATGTATATGACAAAAACATCGTATAGCATTTTTTTTCAGACAGGATCACAATCTTATGCCAGTTCTTTCGGATACTGGTTTATAAGACTATTTTTTGCAAGTTACTGAGCAGTATAGCCAACTGCTCTAATTAACCTATTAAAAATATATCTCTACAAGAGCATATAGAGNAGTAAATTTCACAAATAATTACAACTAAACAACAAGTAGCACTGAATTAAACATTAATGTTTTAGGTTAAAATAAAACATACTCCAATGTTTTATTTGCAACTTCTGAAAAATAATTTCGACAATATAATACCAAGACCCTGATAAGACCCAAAGTTCGTTTGGTATTAATTTCATATCGAAAATATGGAGTGCTACAATATCAGGATGAAAATAGAGCATGACAGAAAATATACAACCCAACTGGTTGAATGAATAATGATTTATATGACAAATAATGATTATTTTTTGCGCAACCTATACAATAATAATGTCTAACTAACTCTTATAGACTACCTCTGTGAAGAGCCCGTCTCTCTGAGCATTCTGAGTGGCCTCATGAGGTTTCTGTGGTCCTGGACCCTGATTCACCCATTGCCCATTCACAATGGCTGGAGGAGAACGCACATCTGGTGTCACAGCATCTGCCTCGGCAGGTGCCTGCGTCGTGCTTTGAGAATCTGGGGTCCCGAGAGAGGTCCCATTGTTCCCATTTGACCACATCTGGGTCTTCTCGATCAGCATTTCCAGGTTTCTTGCTAGCTTTCCACATGCTATAATGAGTACATCAAATGTGAAGATTTGATTTATGCAATTCAATAAATCAAAACATCTAACATAATCAAACGATATTGACCTGTAAGGCACCTAAGTTGTTCCTTCAAGTCCTCCATTTCCCTCTGCATGCATAAGACCATTGCAATAAGCTCCTTCTTCGAATAGGACTGTAAATAATGAGCCTCCTGCCATCATAAATGTACACAAGCTCAGGTCTACAATCAAACGTCTCGCAAGCAAACAATACGTCAACAAGCAAATGTCTCGAATGCTGAACACAAGTGACTCGCAACCTACCTCAGACTCAGAAGCAGGAGGACTGTCAGTGTAGAGGTCTGCGGAAGAACAATCCAGCTCATTAACCTGTTATGACAAGAAAGAGTCCTAATATTTTCTATTTATTCAGTCAGTTGTCATTGATAACTGTACAACAGTTCATTTCAGCCGTCAAATCTGATCAAATTTTCCCTCCCCATGACCAGATTGAGGTTGCTCTCACACTTCCTCTCATATGCTGTTTCAGAACAGCTGTCATTTTGTGTTGCTTGTTTGAGAAATAAAGAAGTATTACTTATAAACTATATAAACTTCCATTAATGCTGATTACTGACAGTTTGAATACATTTGTTAATTATGTTTTCATTGAATAAACTATTTTCTTTGGGAAACTGTTTATATAGTTTGCTAAAAAAAAATTTTTGTTGGTGTTTGAAACTAAGACAGGATGTGATGCAGAGAACTGTGAGTATCCTTGTTTTACAATAGTTATTATGCTCTTCACATATATTTTATCTCTATGTGATGTAATGTTTATTCTAATTGAATGGGTATTACACTGCACGCTGTTTTTGTGTATTAAAGAAGTATATAAACTGATGCTTGGACAATGAAGAAGCTTGACCAGAAGAGAACTTTCCATTAGTGGTCATTTTTCGTTCCAGAATAAAACAGTCCTGAGAAATACAGGAATAATCTAGAAGCGGACGAAGAAAAAAACAATTATAAATGGGCTAATGTATGTTAAACTGTGATATTATTGAGTACATCCAAATCACAGCTGTGCTGATATTTACAACAACAGTAGCTTTAATACTGCTTACATATGCATTGACAAGGTTGATACCTTGTTTACCATGATAAGAAGCTTCCAATGAAATATCATTTAATGCAATTGCAGTGAACTACCTGTTGAAAAAAAAAACATGGACCTCCAAGCCTGCCTAGGTCCCCAAAACCCATCTAAAACCACAGAAGAGACCAGCATGGGAGAATAGAAGACCAGCAAAACATCTTAAGCTGGTTCAAGATGTTTTGTCAGCTACTGTCACGCAAAAGCAAAGCTACTGAATTGCTTCTTAAACACTTTAAATGAAAACCCACATCGTGGCCTTTGCACACAATACTGGTGTTTTCCATGGGGGAAGTACCATGGTAATTTTTATAAAGGTCTCAGCAAAATAACTTGAAAAGAAAAGATTGTTTCAAACTTTCGAAAGTTTCGAATTTCAAAACTTTTAACCCACTGGTGAGCTTGTACTTGGAGGCAAATGAGTATAGGGCTTTAGTTGTGCGAGCGCCTGATGAGGTTTCGATCAAATGGTGTATTGTACCATGCTTTACCCCATTGTTCTCCATTAGCGGCCAGGCATGGCCGCCTGCCCTGCCTCACACCACTGCTGCAGGATAGGAAAGCATTCAATCTATTGCTATACGGTGCGAAAAGTGCAGTAGTAAACCAACAACAGTAAATTATGGGTGAGATTGTTGCGTAAAATGCTGCTAACAACCGACGTGGAACAACTGTGAGAATCAAAACAGAAAGATTTTGCTGTCCGTCTTCTCTGTCAAAATGCATCCAAAACATTGATTAAACACCGATAATGAGGAAAAAGCCCAAACCTTGATGTCTAACTTCTGAAGCCCGGCGTCGGATGAGCTATTTTCTTCTGCTTTCTCTTTGGAGGAATACATTTTTCTTCGTTTCTGTGCACCGTTCTGTTGGACAGTCGGGTTGACATGATACTAATTATTCTTTTGGGATCAAACATATGCCATTAACAGTTACAAACAAACAATGAGACATTAAACACTCAAAAACCCGTTTCCATCGATCATCTTACACTGAAGCAGTCCGGTTTTTGTTCCTCTTCTTCATCCTCTTCATTTTCGTAGTCAAGAATTCGCTGCGCTTTTGTTTTCCTTCTCATTTCTCTCCCATTATTTTATTTGCGAGCGAGAAAAAAGGCTCCACTCTGCATAATGCAGTTACGCTGTATTGGACTAAAATAACACTATTCCTCTCTCTGAGATTTAGTGGCTGTAGATCTACTACAGATTCCGTGAACTATGTTCCTTGCGATTATTCTACTTCAGCTCAAATACTTGAGTGAATCCATGGAAGGACAGCACTTTACCGAGAAATGACAGGGAACACATTTGAGGCTAACGCACCGTAGCGTAACGTGGCACGAGCTTGAGTCCCGTCTACATTCAATCTAACGGCAGATCCTCACAACAACAGGAAATCCTTTGCAAAAATTTTACCATGGTAACCCTAGTTTCCGCCAAAATACCCTAGTTACTGCTGTAAACCCGTCATAAATCATTACAAATTCTCTTTAAACCAGTTCAAGAAGCTTTCAGAATCTTCATTATTTTATTGATGGCACTGTCACCAAATGCCAAGTTACCTCAGTTTTATTGTAGTAACAGTAACTGCAGTAATTATGGTATGTCGGCGGAAACTATGGTTACCACGGTAAATATTTATAAGGGACGCTCTTTTAACTCATGTTTCCCTCGATATGTAGCATATTGTATAGGCGCTCATAAACAATAAGGCATTTCATTTGTCTTTATTTACACGTCGTTATAAGAGTATTTAGCCTGACAATTGAGAAAGTTAGATTCGTCATGCAGTTTTAAGAAAGACTTCCCGAGGCGTTAGCAAAATAATTAACTTTAGACTATCTTTTGCGATTATAATACGTCTTTGAAGTGAGGAAGATCAGTTAATATTAATGTCAGACTATTTACAAAACAGATGTACCAGTGTACACAGTTTCCCCTAAAATACCAGTTACCACTTAAAAAATTATTAGCCACCACTTTCATATGATCAAATAAATATGATTTTTGGACTGTATAGGAGATCCTGTATTATGAGGTGTTCATTTCAAGAGCAAAAATTGAGCATTGTTTTGTATAAAGTGACAATTTCAGTTTAGGTCAATGACAGCTTTCTGCTTTCGTAATTATTGGAAACCTAAACACAAGGATGTTTCTTTAAATGAGTTTTTAAAGTCTTGAAGAGCCTTAAGTAAATGTGAACGCATTGATTTATAAGGTGGAGGAAGAAACAATAACACTATTTAGGTTAAATGCAGTCACACAGACTAATTTCCGAGTATCAGATGTGTTTTCTAGAATAAACACATTCTCTGAAATGTTTACTGACTGATCCAGTGATAACCATAAATTGGAGCTTGACATCTTGAATGGCAATAGATGTTTACTGAATCCAAATGACATTTCCATTTCCAAGATTTTTTCCTCAGTAATCAATTGTTATGCTTTCATATTTTCTTCAGTAACTCCTGACTTATGCAGCATAGCAGCATTTGTATGAACAACAGTTTGTTTTTGTTATAAGGCAATGAACTATGATCTTTCAAACATACTTTCATGCATTCAATGTGCCGTCAAAAGAAATTGCAGTGCAACCAAATGCAGGGCTCTTATATATATAACTCTCTTGACTATCTATAATATTTTTTATCTGAATTTCTCAATGCATGTTTTAGAAAGAATGTGAGCTGGAGAGAGACAGAAGAAAAACTTGGAGGCATTCAGTTCTTTTTCCCACTGCCTCTCAAGGCTGACTGACGCAAAGCATCTGATACAAAGAAGCATGTTTAATGTAGATATCCATTAAAAACCTTTAAAGATCAAAATAGCTGTAATTCAAAATTCAACAAACAAAAAAGATAATGTTATGAGAAAGGTAGTTACTCACAATCTTGAGAAGTGACCTCTGGCCTGTCAAACACGCTCAATGAGCGCCATCTAGTGGCTATAAGTAACTAAACGCAATTTTATAGTAGAGTATTTTATCGAGTCAAGTTGTTGATATAATTTAATTCAATGAATTAACTACAATATTTTCTGCGATATAAGTTGTTTTTATATGGTTGCTATTTTGTGTGCTTCATAATTGTTTTAATGTTGAAATGTCGATGAAAAGCCTATAACATGCTATTTATTTAATGGCTGGTGACATTGTGACAAGAGTCAGTAAGGTCAATAAATGTATAAATGAACGGTATGCAGTTTTCTAAATGTCTTTAGAAACGGTTTTTGAGCCTAGACTTTATGAGCCTATGGAAAATTGACTTTCAAAGATAAGCCTACCTACGCTAAGAAATATTAATTGGAGTAAAAAGTGTGACAACTAGCCCCATGCGAGGGGGGGATTTTGGCATAAAGCATTATCCATTAATTAGTCTCGGTATTAGAGTATTTCTGGACAGTGTTTTAGTGATTGTCAATAATTTTGTGTATTGTACCAATATTGTATTCCCACGGAGCTCATCAAGAAAGGGAAGAAAAATAAAGGCGGGACAACTAATAGAAGTTAAATAAATACCAGACAGATATCAGTTTTAAATTATGTTATAATAAAAATAAAAAGTCTTATTTATAGGTTTGTATACAACGGGGAATTTTGATGAATGATCTCATCCCGTATGTGCACTAGAATATTCTACGCGTGCGCAGTGGCAGCATGTTTCAGCGCCTCAGTTCAGCCAAGTTGTCGGCAAGAGGAAATTCTGCAAGTCATGGTGGGCCATTCAAAGCGAGAGGGGAGTGACAACCACATAGAGATCTAAGGGAATAAGTGCGTAGTTAGTTGGAAGTGACTGATGACAGTGGCTGGGTATGCATGTAGAGGCATTTGGAGTCATTTGTCAGTAAACTCTTCCTGAGTAAGTATGAAAACGGACTATTTTGATGCTATGCTAGCGGGCTAAGTTAGCTATAGCTTTCGAAATTGCGAATGTGGGAGTGCTTGTCAGTGCGCCTGCTGCAAATGCACAAGACAGCTTTGCGTGAACTGAAGGAGCCGTTTTGAACGGTTAGGTTTAACCAGTTGACAAGAACTGGGTATTTAATAAAAGTTGTTATTAGTAATTCAATGTCCCCGGTAGAACCCCGTCAGGGCCCGCCTCCTTATTGGCTGTAGCGTGGAGAGGAAATGAGTGACAGGGATCTTAGCCAATCAGAGGCTGTTGCGCCACTTGTTGCTAACGGGCTGCTGGGCTGTGATAGCGGAAGTGTAAGAGGTCAATACTTCACAGTGCTTGGACAAGTAAATTGTTCTTAGATGAGGTTTTAGAAGGAGGAGATGAAAGTAGGCTGAGAATGACATTAGGCCGAAGCGCTGTCACCGATCTGGAATTTATTGGTGGCGAATATGCGCGATTTCTTTGCGTACTTGTGGTTATTAGAGGGTTACAGGGATGGATGTATTGATGTGGGTGTGATTGTGAGGTGGGTGTATACGGTGGGAGGTCATTAATATTTTGTAATAACTGTTTCATAGTAAGACTGTAAATTGTCATTGTATTATTTTAATTAGGTTCTAAACACTTTGTTGTGATATCTGCTTTTATAAATTTGAATGTGTTAACATTAGAATGTTGACATTTAATTTGTGTATTACTACATTATGATGTACTACATTATGATGCAAGCACCTTTGATGTTATTTAACTGATTGAGCTTTAATTGCAATTCACTTGCATTGTTTAAAAAAATATATATTTTTTTAATGCAATTTCAGTGCTAATAATGTTGTACAATGTAATTAATTTTTTTGTCTTCTCTTTCTATGCAGGCTTGGTGAACTTTGAAAGTGCATGCTTACAAATATAAGCTGGATATAATTTGGGTAAAAAAAAAAAACTTTCTTCAAAGACATCAAAAGAGGATTTATCTTCACCTTTAGTCCTGTTTTATTAGAAGCACATGACTGTGGAACAAAGCGAGCATCCTTTTATCTTGTGTCTGCATTCGATTTTCTGTCGTACACAAGCCTGACCATAACCTTAATTGGGTTTGACATTTGTTTGTGTGTATTTTTTTGTTTTTGCTTTTTAGTTCCTTTTTGAGTTGTTTTTCTTTTTTTGTTCCTTTGCAAAGAAATGCTTTACTTGAAAAAGTACTTCACAGAGGGTCTTATTCAGTTCACTATCCTCCTGAGTCTAATTGGGGTACGGCTGGACTTGGACACTTATTTAAACAATCAGCTCCCCCCACTCCGTGAGATCATCCTGGGCCCCAGCTCGGCCTACACCCAGACGCAGTTCCACAATCTCCGTAACACCCTGGACGGCTATGGCATCCATCCTAAAAGTGTGGACCTGGACCATTTTTTCGCCACTCGTCGGCTTCTGAACCAGGTGCGCTCCCTGGATCATCTGTGTGTGCCAAGCACCGAGCTGAGTGCCTGGCTGGTGCATCGTGACCCTGAGACTGTGGTTTCGGCAACCAGTCAGTCCGGCCCCAGCATTGCCCTGGACAATGGGGGCAGCCTGGAGGACGTGAACAACTCCGAAGCCTCGGCCATGAGAGGGGCTGGCGGTGCTTCTGAGACCACTTACAGCCTCAGCGGAGAGGACAGCCTGGGAGCCGTGGCCCCTGAGGACAGTCCGGAGCAAGGGGAGAGAGAGAACAGCGACGACCTCTCCAAAGAGGTACAGTAGCTGTGTGTTTTTAGCTTAGCCTACAGTAATTAGATTGACATTGGTTCATATTTGATTTCTTCAAAGAGAGAACCGTGTTATGCTATTATCTCTAGCTATTAGATTAAGCGTATTGCATAGTGGCTATTAAGAGCGTTGTATGTGAAAGAGTAGTATTCTTACTCCACATTATGAGCCTTACAATAGTGGCTGGACAGGGTGTGGTCTCGTCGATAGAGCTGTGTATCTCCTAAAACTAGGTAGTTGTGCTAATGGTAATGTTTTAGGCTAATAGTAATGTAAATAGCATGTTTGACGTGGAACAAATACTGCACTGATTCAAATAGAGATTATAGTAGGAGTAGTAGAGGTCATCTACTCTTGTGGTTGTCAGGGCCTTATAGGATATGTAGTATTTCATTTTTTTGAGAGAGACGTGGTTCCTTTGTGATTTATTTAGGAATACATGCTTGGGACTATTAGCCAAATAAGTCCCTCATTAAATGTAATTATCTGATGATGTCCTGTAATCTTAGACCTTTTATGACACTCCCCTTTAATGAATATATTTCTAGGACATTGACCTCATAGACATCCTATGGAGGCAGGATATTGACCTTGGTGCTGGCCGAGAAGTATTTAACTATAGCAGTCGGCAGAAGGAGAGTGAGGCTGATAAACCTAATGAAGAGAACGAAGAGGCAGGTGGAAGAGAGGAAAGCTGGAGAAATGGACTTAATCTCCAAGCAGTGCAGAGCCTAACTCATGTTGATGGAGAGACAGGAGAGAGCATACCTGCAGAGGTATGTGCTGTAATATGCTAGGATTACAGGAAGGTGTGAGGAGCACAGCAAGGTTTTGGTTAATAATGCTTTTTAGATTATTCTAAAAGGCTGGTGAGCTGTAGATGTGAAGTGAATTTCAGTCAGCCTTGGAATTACATGGACTTTTCTTGTCGTGTTTCCTAGCTTACCAGTCTCGGTGCTCAGACTTCATTATCCCTGCAGGAATGTCTGAGGCTTCTGGAGGCCACCTTTCCATTTGGAGAAGAGCCAGAGGTAGCGACGGTGAAATTCATGCTACATTACAGATTAAAACTCTGCAGTTTTTTTTGTATGATTGTCATTTTACATTGTCTCTTTTTCTCTTTAGTTCCAGGCCACTGGACCCACCTCACAGCTGAGAGCTTCAACCGAGGAAACACCTTCAACATCACAAGGGATCCCTCTACAAGCCCCTCTGTCACAGTCTGATACACCACTAGACCTGGAGCAACAGTGGCAGGACATAATGTCTATAATGGAACTGCAGGTTTGTACATTTATTGCATTCAAAATTGATGAAGGGAATATATAGACATTATTTATGGCTTAGTGACCGTGGTTGTAATAGTGTCAAATTAAATGTCATTTTAAAAGGACATTATAATATGCTTTTGCATTTTATACCATTTCCAATTAAATTTTTACTTGTGATAAATGTGGTGTGTCCATCAAATAAAAAGTAATAACACATTTTATGGTGTAATAACACCATGAATACATATGCAAGTATGC
>SCHK01430799.1:0-14748 GCA_004124795.1 Poropuntius huangchuchieni | reverse complement strand
GTACCAATGTGTACTTACACTGTGGTTAAATACTACATACATATCTAGTTACTATGTAAGTACACAGGGACACTTAATATAAAGTGGGACCTACAAAAAAAATATACATCTATGTGAAAAGTGTTCAGAGTCTAACTCGTTCCCTCATTTGCTGTTGATGAGCATTTCAATTAAACAAACGGGTTCTGTTCCAATAAACGTTATAAACAAGATCGATGAATAGAACATGATAGCTTTCGCAGCTATATAGAACTGACGCTTCTACACGGAAGCGATCTCTCTACTGACCTTTAAAGCTCTACATTTCATAATTTATGGGCCAGGGACAGTATGAGCGGACTCAGAGGGAAATATATCTGCACCTTCCATTGTGTTAATGCAGTCGTGTGGCTGAGCGGCTGACAGCGGCTAATTCCATTAGAGAGATGAACCAGGGACTGACAGCTTGGAGCCATAATGAATTGCAGGGACGGAGTGTCAGGCCTCCAAAGCCCTGCTTGATAGTTTTCTGCTAAACTTTGATTCCGTTTTGCCTCATTAAAAGGCTTTACAATTTTACTGGAGCTGCATCTGTTAAACTCTCTTTGAGTAATTGGGCCAAGACGTTTCCAAGCCAGATCAGTTTTCTCTTTTAATGGAAGAGAATCATAAGCAGTTTGCCCATAGTGTTGTTAGCTCTTCTAATGCAATATATAACACTGTAGTTTCCAAATATGGTTAAGATTAATATATATCTAGTATAAAAAGACAATTTTATATAATTACTATTACAGCTTCTTCAGAACTTTGTGAATGTATACAACACAGTGGACTTTTTACACCAGAGCACCAGTATGCACTACAACTTTTAATGCTGTGTTGTTGCCCCCCCCCAAACACATCTGTTTGTAACATTTTTTAGCATAGTCAGTCTTAGTCATAGTCAGATTTTATTTCATAAGCAATAACATTCAGAGTTTTGAAAACTAAGCTGCAAATTTGAGTCATTCAGAAATCATTTTGGATATGACACCAGAACCATGATCACATTTACATATCAATGGCTAGTAAGTATTCAGCAATTTAGCCTGTCCAGTCAGGGTGAAATAATGGGGTCATTATTCTTAATGACCAAGAAAAGATACTTTCAAAGTCTTATACAGCTAGTGCTAAATATAGAGAATATTTGTCAAATGTTTTGCTGTTCCTGACTGGGGTTGGACCTGCATCGATGCATAACCTTCTAAAGGTTGTTCTAAAGTGTTAAACATTAGTGGCTGTATGTGTGAAAGTGGCTATTGGAGCCTCTAAATCAATCCAACATATAAATTCATTCATAAAGTTTTAAAGTTTGATGTTTTATTGAGTCTAAAGGTCAAGTGAAGCTTAGGTGGCCACTCTACAGCATAACTTCTGTTTTTTTCTAGTTTGTCTGAGCAACTTAGAATCTTTTGAAAAGACAGTTTGAGGGATATCAGTTCTGTATGTATCTGAGCCAGAGAGTTGCACCCCTGCGTAGGCCGTTTTGTTTAGACTTCTAAAAGCTGTGTGAAACTGAGGCTACGGGGCCCATTTAGCCTGTACAGAAGCACAATACCTGACCTTTATCCAAGCACAGTTACGGGGCAGCAATATAGAGAACCCTGCGGTTCTGTCAGTCCGATGGAACCTCAGCGGGGCGGGAACCTGAAGCAGCAGGGAAACCGTTGAAAGGGCACAGATCATCAATACAAGAGAGGGTGTGGCTTAAGAGATCATCCCCATACCGAATATACTCGCCAAAAATATCAGGACAAAGAGCGGTGCATCACACTACAACTGACACCTAACAGAAACAAAAGTAGCAAAACAAGCTGTGTGCTGTAGGTGTTCAACAGTTATGTATTTATGTTTCGGTTCTTAGAGAAGAAAAAGGGTGAAAGGCACATAGTGAAACTGAAAGAAAGACAGATCACCGGAAAGCCCCAATTGTGCTGCTGGGTTTGATCTTTTTGCAAGTACATTGATTCAGCAGACACAACTCTTTTGAAACCACAGTGCTATTGACCTAGTGTGGCACTGATGGTACTGCACCCTGCTCCCCTCCCCACCGGGCCATCGCTGGACCATCACTGAGCCGCTGCATGAGCCCTTTCATGCCTCTCAGCAGTGGTCTGACCTTTAGCTGGACCTGAGGACCCAGCTCCTGCTATTCGTAGACACTCCTAGCAGACTGTTCTATTGTAGTATCAGCATTCAACTTCACACAAACAGGAAAAAAACACCGAAGTCTAACTGAGAGAGACCAGGTGATTCTGGAGCGTTGTGAGTTCCTTTCAACTTGGTAAGTACAAATTTCCAACTTGGAAAAGTGCAATAGAGTGCTACTTTAAGTTGGACTTACAACTTGAAAACTTGTAGGTTACATAAGTTTCAGATTTTGAAATAAATGTTGCATGACATTATGTGAACATGTTAGAACAGATAGATTTGTGCAGTTGATGTTAAACATTTCAGGGTTCTTTATGTCATCTTCCAAGCGACAGACAATGGAATACTTTCATGGTTAGAAGTTTAAAATCATTGCCCTATTGTTTCTCTAAAAGAGAACAAAACTGAAATTGTCAATGCAATATATTTCAGCTTTGTCGCACACAACAGAATTTATACATTCAAATTAGTCTTCCTCACTTCACTGAACACACCATTAAGGTAATCAATATTCTGGCATATTGTACCATGGTCTGAGTGGTGGTACCAGCTGCGTGTTAGACTAGCTGCTCATTATCCCGAGAGCATCCCACCGGATGTCTCCCGCCAGGATGGTCTCGGACGCAAAGCATGTATCGATGAGTTGGTTCTGGTCCTCCATTGGATTGCCATCACCTCCATTGATTGCTCAGAGCCATGGAGAAACTGTGTGACCCAGCAGCAGGAAACAGACCTCCTCCAGCGATCTTCATGGGTTTGAGCCCAGAGTCTATTAATTACTGGCCCTAAAACACTCCAGATTGCGTCAACAAGAAGTTAGAGATAAGATGATGAGAAAGGGTAAAAAAGAAAGAGAGAGAAGGCATGGTTGAGTGATTTGTTTGGAGGGGTGAATAGTACAGCTGGTGCGCATTAATATTAACAACCAGTGTTAATCAGGGCATATACTGTTGGAGTTTATGCTACATCAGAGAACTACACTGATTGCAGTGGGGCAGGTGCATTGCAGGGATGTCTGTGAAACTAATGCTCCACGGTTATAAGTTGAGAAGTCTTGCAACACACCCTTACAAAGATATCTGTTTACCAATGAGGGTGCATGTTCTAAGGATTGTCGTAAAAGACTAGATAATGCCTTTGTCAATGAAACCCTTTTAATTGGCAAATTTAATTGAAAGTTGTAACATCCCCTCTCTGCCGGTTAATTATCTACGTCCTGTACAATCATGGTCAGTGTCCACTTTCTTACTAACTTGATACACATCTGCATGATTCCAGCAGACAACACATGGACCAAAGGCTTAATTTCATGCACATCTCAATAGTGTGTCAAACTCCATCAACTTGCATTGTCTTCTATCTGCAAAGACAAGTCAAAGGAACAAGTATTTTAAACCTTATGTTCACTAACTGTTTTTGGTGGACTTGTTTTGTTTTTATAGAATGTTTATAGTGTTTTGAAGTATTGAATAGAATTGGGTGTGAATTGCTAAAGTCATGTACTGTAGCATCAACTAAACAATTTTCTTCTCCATTTTTATCTTAGCCTTGTAAATGTTCAGTGGGTCTCTATGGTGCTGCAGCATAGATAACCTAAATCTCGCCCAGTCTTTATGGACTACTGGAGTGACAGAGACATTAACATTAGCACTCATTACACTAATTGAACTACGTTTATGGCTAGGCTTTAACACACGAACATACAGACTGCTGAGTAAACAACAATCTGCAAGAACAAAGACCCTAAGAAATAACAATTTTACAATGCTTTCCTTCCTGAAAGAGGAAAAAATGCTTAAATAAGCTGAAGTTGGTTTGCAGAAGCAGGATTGGACACCCCTGTTACAGAACCTCCCGTGCTATCAAGTGTTCTCCAGACTTTCCAGTTTTGGCCTGTGTTGTTCCATGTGCTGTTGAGTGGCCTCCAGATGTTCAGTATCAGCCCTTGTTGGGATCTGGCAATGAACTTGAGGGAACCATCTCATTGCTATCTTGAGGATTCTATAGTTCTACATTCAGAGCACGTGGCCAACCAGTTTGGAGTCTTCTTTGGGCTGATGATATGGAGTTTGCATGTCCCACTGCAGTACTTCTTTGTTGGTGATGTGATCACAATATCGGATTTTCAGATTCAGTGAATGCATCTCTTTTGGAAGGAGTTGAGCTTCTTGTTGATACTTGTTGAAGCCTTCAGCAAGGTCTCACTAATGTATATCGCCGTTGGGATCATGATGGTGGTGAACCGTTATACTGTAGTTTGATCTTGAGGGAGATGGATGGTAATGACCAATGAATGTTAATCCTCTGAAAGATGCCAGACATGGCACTTTTGATTAAAGTGCAGTTTTTGTATAAACAAAACTGCATATTAATTAAATACATCTCAAGCATCTGATTGACAGTTGGTTTTGTTGCAGAGAGTTTTACTGTTATCTTCCAGTGAGGACATGAGCTACTTAACATCAGAAACTTCAAAGGATACTTGACCATGGATGAGTGTGGATGGAGTTTGACAGATGTGCCATGAATTCACTTTTTTATACTCTACCAGACGTTATACTCTAACCTAACACGTGGTTTTGAAGGGCACCGTCTGCATGGACACAAAAATTGTGTTGCACGTGGATGGTGTGCCTATAACACACTCTTAACACAATAAATATAATCTTACATTGATCAGATACTAAATGAATCCACCTGGGACATTAATGATTTGTGTTTGATGTGGGCCATAATGTGTACTTGACTACATATTCAAATGATTGTTTGCTCAGTCACATGACCAACACCAGCCGCTGCAATTCCATAATTATTATTGATTTGCTCACTGGCTGTCAATCTCAGGCCGTGTGCAGAGAGGAAGAAGAAGAGGTGATGGACAGAAAGAGGATTGGACAGTAACCATGCAGCATGGAAACCTCATCTCCAAAATGAGCTGGGTTGAGATAGTGCTGCTGGATAAGGGTAATTGATGATTGTCTTAGCGAGGGGATGTAAGGGGAGGGAGAAAAAAAAGAGGAATGGGGGATGCTGGGGGGAGGGAGGGGGGTTGTGTTATGGTCTGAGAAAATGAGAGTGAAAAATTCCTTTGTGGTCGTTCCTCCTCTGGGCACTGCTGTGTACTTTATGTTGGAGATCATCTCCAAAATCCTGAAAAACAAATATGCAGGACCTTTGGATTGAAATGTCAGCGCGCCACAGGCATTGATTTCCTCCTGAAGTGTCCGAGGCTGCTGGATATTCACCATGCTGATGTGAGACACCTTTTCCAGACAGCTGCAGACGAAAACACGTGGACACACACACCTGAACTGAGCCACATGCACTTTTGTACCATTTGATTTTTTTCCCCCTGAAGTCTAATTATAATGGTAGTCAAGGTTTTCAGTGATAGCACTCCGTGGTCAGATATTTACTTACATTCACAGTCATCCACTTGCTTGTTTGCATATCCATTTTGTGTTACTTGTGTTCAGTTTCAAAGCAAACACTGAGCACTAAGGTGTGGGTGATTCTCATGTGGCTTTGAGACCTGTTGTTAGTGCTTCTCTCTGCTGACAGAGTGATTGCAGTTCCCAGGTTCCATTCAGAACTAATGGAGCACCGTTCTCTCTGCTCACAAACCCAATTAAATCTGGAGATCTCTCACTGATAAACCCAATTCAACCTGGCCACTGGATCCTTCATCTCTAAATATATATTACAGCTCAGGGTGCGAAGAGAGACGGAACCTCTCTGAGCATGGGCAGTGGAGAGGATTGTTTTTACTGTCTGTTGATATAAGTGTGTATCGATGTTTTCAGCATTTGACTGAGACAACGTGCTTGGCTGAGTGTCACTGATAGTTAAGTGTATTTTTGAATTTGGACTCCTTATGAGTGTATTTTGGAAGTGTATCTGCTGTTTTCATTTCAGCAGATTTTTATAATGACAAATCAAAATGTATCATATTAAAACAATTAAAAAAATTAAATTAAACAATAAGAGTAAAACAGAGTGTTTCAGACACAACATTAAAAAAAATTCAGTGGGTCACTGTTGCCTCAGCAGAAGTTTCCTAGTTTGAGGTCGGCTGAGCCAGGAGGACTTTCTGTGTGGAGTTTGCATGTTTTCCCTGTGTTGCCATGGGTTTCCTCCAAATGCTCTACTTTCCCTTGTAATCCAAAGGCATGCACGATAGATCAATTCAAAACGCTACATTTTCTTCCAGTAGAAGTTTTTCAATAGAAATGCTCAACCAGTCAATGGAAGTCCTACTCAATATGTCTTTAGAGTGGGGTCTGACCTAATGCCTTTATTCCAGCTTTAAGCTCTGTAATAATGAAAAGCTTTATAATGTGAAACTGGCTGTGTCCATCAGCAGCCATGAGTGGCTTCGACAGAGACATACTTTAATTAAACAGAGTCAAGTCTTATGATGAACGACAGTGCATGCTCGGCAAAAACACTAGGGCTTTATTAAATAATGTGCTTTGGAGATACCAATGACTCATTTTTTATTTGAGAACTATAAAATTTATTTCTGCAGAGGATACTTGGCACTGGCTTTTGTAGAGGGAAGTAAAAAGGTGTCCCAATAAATGACAGAAATGATTTCTGGTCCTCTCTTGCTCTCCCACGCTCATGCACTCATGCTTTTTGTATGAGCAGTATCTTTCATTTGCAGAAATAAATATTCGCTCGCTACATGGCGCAGAGCAGAATGATGGAAAGCTTCTCATTAGGAGCAGCCGAGACTTTATTCTGCGTTCTGCATATCCCAGGACATCTCCCCAAAGCTCTGGAATGGGCTGGATTCTTCCAGAAGCGCCACATCAATTCTCCCTGACACTTATTAATAACCTGAGTCTTCGACATCAGATAGCCGAGCAGCCCTTGACGGTGTCCAATAGTGAAATGGATGTGGCTTGCCAAGGGTGGAGGGGAGATAGCAAATGATTTCTGATTGGCTGTGCCTGTCAGAGCAGAGAGGAAAGAGAAGATCTTGGCGTTGACTTCTCTCCTCTTACGCACATTATTTACGAGTGGCTGCGGGCGAACAGCCTCATCTCACACACCTCGGGGTATTTGGGCCACAGCACACTTCACACGCTCTCCAAGCACTCAAAAGGCCTTTACTGATACGGGAAAAGCACACACCTCAGTCTGACTTTGGCATTTTAGAGTGTTTTGTCATCTTACACTTCTGTGTAGATGATTCTGGTATTAAAAAATGACAAAACAGATAAACCCCATATGTGCTTAGGGGAAATCACTGAATGTCTGAGAAATTCCCAAACCTTGAAAGTTTCTATTGCTGTCAGTGTTGGCAGTCTTTCTTTGTAGCCTACAGGCATGCTGCCATATCCAGAGGTGAAAGGAAAACAGAGCCAGGCTAGATAAATGTGCCCACAAATGAAAAGTTACTATCACAGGTAGATGGAGGGAAAACTTGCCAATATTCTGTGTTCTCAGATGGTATTTATTCTGCTCAGTACTTTGTAATTTGGGTCTCCCTGAGTCTATAATGTGATGGGCCCAGTTCACAAATTTTGCTTCCATAATGTGATATATTTCAGGATTTTATCCATCATTAATTGATTAGACTGGGAAATATGGGAAATGTACATATCAAAATAAAGGTGGTTGAAAAGCATAGATAACTATTTAATTTGTTATTGTTGTTGTTGGATGATGATGTATACAGACAATCCATGTTCAGCATGTCCAATAGAGTAAAAGCTTGTTTTTTTAAGGATTCAGAGTAATAAGCATGTCTTGTTCCATATATATATACATATTTAAATGAAAATTTAAAAAAAAAAATTGGAGAATCCCCATCATGACCTGTATGGTACATTTAATAGTCTAAGGAAACCCATGGCATATTACTGTTGCTCATACGGGATAAGTTTGTTTTATATTATAATCGTGATGATGTTTGGATCATTAAATTAGCTCTTCTGTGTTTCCCCCTCCAGGTACTCAGGTTCACTATTACCTACAGTTACCGCAATCCCATATGTGGTAGACAAAGAGAGAATGGAGAAATCCTCTGTTCAGATAACTCACAGTGGAGAGCTCATTTTTATGTCGAGGGGTTTAGTGCCCGTATCCCAATTTCAACAAGAGCAGCTTGTAGTCAGCTGGACATTTTTCAGGCGGTGATGTTTGTGCTGTTCAATGATATGAATCTCTTGGTGTGCTGGTCAAGCACCTCTAATTTAAAGAGCTGAAATATAGTCCTTGTTCAGTCCACTACCAGAGCCCCTCGATGAAAAGCAACTCCTGTGATGATTGCTAGGGATTATTTAGAAAATGGAGCCACTTGAGAAAATCCTATTTTGCTCCTTGGCCAGACTTTCAAGCTGAGCAGTCTGTGTCCATGAGAGCAAATTAAATCAATTATCAATTTCTCAATTAAAGCCTTGGTATTGCTGACAAAGTCACAGGAGATAATGGAGTTCAGTTAACCTGCTGCATGGATATCCTCGGTCAATCAGCTTTGGGCTTTTGATTCTTTTCGCTAAAACCTACAAATCCAAAATATACTCCTCAATCCTGAGATCATCTATTTCCGAGATAATTGCCAAAACTTGCATCAGTGGAAGGGTACAAACTTCAATAACAAGAGACTACAGTAATGAAATAGTGTTTCCTCCTATTCCTCAAGAATCTGGCCTTGCTTTCATCAATATCCCTGTTCTCATCAGCCTTGGCCCTAGAACAGGGATAACAAACTCTGTCCTGGACAGGGCTGCCAGGTTTTTGCAAAAAAAACCACCCAATTGCTACTCAAAACTAGCCCGTGTTTTGAGGGGGGTTCCCGGGGGGTAAAATACAGGTTTTTCGGTGGGATTCCCCCAGTAAAATTTGCATTACAGGTGCTAAATATCACGTTATTGGGGTCGCTTCAACCCGCAGACATGAAAAACAACGATGTTTAAGTAGCCCAATTCCACGGGAAAACTACAGACTTGGCAACACTGGTTCTGGAGGGCAGAGTTTAATTCTAACCCTAATCAAACACCTGAACAAGCTAATCAATAGGTGCGTTCAACTTCATGCGGCACCGCAAAAATCGGCTGCTGCCTGACAAAAGCAATGCATCCTGGTTAGAACATTTGTCCGACTTCGATCGACGCTGCAGCCACCTTATAATCACATGTGCCATCAAAGTACCGTGAGAGCAAAACGAAACCAGCCGCCGAGGTCAGGTGCTTCAGTTGCTCAAAATCGGCTGCGAAAGCCTTGATGACGAAACACTTTATTCTCATTGGTCAGATATTGTGATGACAAGCATGACGTGTGTTGCGTGTTTATTCTAACAATTTAATTCCAACATTGTTTGTATAACAGTAAAAGCTTTTTAGTGTAGTCGCACTGTTATCTTGAGTCATGTTTATCAAAAAACACTGATAAAAGCATATATACCCCCACTTTATTGGTATTTAGTAACCTACTGTATATGTTGATGTTGAACTTAATTTTTATCTGTGATAGAGTATGGAAACACCATGTGAGCATCACTACTGGGAGCAGAAAGTGTCCGACTTGACGTCTCCGCATCTCGAATGCATCTAATGTCTTCAGGGTTATTAGAAGGCTACAGACAGGTGAGTTTTATCATGGTTCAAGGTAACTTTGCAAGACAGTGGCCCTCCAGGACTTAGTCTGCCTTAAAACTTCTGACCATGGTTTCCATGCATGGGTTAGGGTTAGGGTTAAAATATGAAAGCAAATCAAACTTAAGGTAACCGTGTTTTGGGAATTGTATCAAGTTTCTAGAAATGTTTTATTTAATTATTTATTTTTTTATTCTTCAGATGGGCCCTTTATCAAAATTGTCTACTAGTGTAGCTTGTTTACTACAAGCTGGCAGCCAGCTGATCATGCACGTTAAACATCTTGCACAAAAGTAATGACCATTTTAGATTTACTAAAAACCCACTGCCATGTTCCAAAACACGACTATGACCTTAAGTTGGTTTTGGGTGGATTTTTTAAGAGGGTTAAGCACTACAGTCAAATTCAGTGGCTCTGAGCAATGCCTGATGGGCTGGTAATTGAGTTTTCAAGCCAGGTGAGACACACAGGTCCCCTCCAGAGCCATTAGATAAAAAAGGGTGAAGAGGGATTTGGATTTGCTGCCATTTTGTTTGTAACGTCCTCACTGTGGCGGATCTAAGTGGACTTGTACAGTAGAGGCCTCCAGAGAAAGGGATGAGAGGGGAAAGAGGGAGATTATCCTATTAAGTCCTACATGTCTCTCGGGGATTAAGTTTAAGCACTAACACCAGCACTTTTCCTTCGAGATAGAGTCTTTCTCTCCTTCTCTCTCTTCCGGTGGAAAAGACCAGCTAGACCATCATGATTCCATATTGGGTTTGTGCTGGTATGTTGCTGGTTGAGTTATAGCGGATTAGTAAAACCATACTGGTCGCTAGTAAAACTTGGTTGGTGAAGGTTGTTGACCACCATGGTCTTTCTGGTTAAGATGGTAGACCAAAGTTGGCTGGCTACACTAGTTTAGCGTCTCTCTTACTCATTTCTCTCACTCAAGATAATATTTTAAGCCTGTACAGGTTAGCGATGATGCGAAAGCTAAGATACTTTCTAAAACTAATAATTATACCGACATCTCTTTTGTTGTACTAATTATTGATTTACCTTAAAACTGCAGTGGCTGAAAAGTGTTACTGAAACATAATTTCGTTTCCATCATTGAAAACACTCTTTAAATGAATAATGATTGAGTAAAAACAAAGTCATTGAAGATATTTGACTTTGTTTGGTTGTTAACAGTCGTGATTGAGATGTGGTATTTTAATTTTACACCATGTCTGAGAATTTATCCATATATACATGGTACCAAATGATTACCATATTCATATACTATGGTATTTAGTTTGTGCTTCTAGGTACCTCAAACAATACAATGGTAAATGTCAAAAACATTGTACTTTTGGGTGCATATTATTGATTTCATGTTTTCCTAAGTCTCATCTTGTCAAGGTCTGAAGTTGTGCTGCGGCATAAGCACTTAATGGCAAACAGTGAATAGCTCAGGTTTATTTTGGCAGCATGTGTGTGAGTGTGTGTGGGTCTTGCAGTCCTGTAATGAACATGCCGCAGGCTACAGGACTCAAAAGATCTTCTCTGACACCTGAAGCAGCTCTAGGATTAGAGATTCTTCTAAAACACACACTGCAAATACATCTCAATATGCCAACCCTCCCACCATGTCACTTTCCTTCTGTAAAGTGCCGGCCAGGCGAGACTTTGGAGTCTTTGTTCGGTTATAGGCCCAGCTAACTGCCTCAGGCAATAGCTTTACTTTCCCATCAGGCATTGCTCTCAGCAGGATGCCCTTTTCACTGAGCAGCCTTCTTCAGTCCACCTGGGCCAGCCATAGCAGAGATGGATTCAGCAGCAGGTACTGTATAGAATGTTAAGGACAGTCTAAATCGTGTTTGGATAATCATGTGCACGGAGGAAATTGATATTTGAACCAAAAATGAGATTTGCCCAACACTACATAAGATTCATATCTCTTGAGCAGAATCACATTTTCTGGTATTGAGCTGTCCATGACAAGTATACTCATTATTTATTATTAGGACAGACAAGAAAGAAAAAAAAAGATTCTACACATTTCCTGCATTTTTTATTTATTATTCTGTGTTGACTGCTGTGCTATTCAAATTTATTTTCATATATCTTGTGTCATATTATGTGCATTTACCTTTATATTTAGCATTTCATATCTGATTAATTGTTTATATACATGTGGTTTTGCAAAAGGCTCAAGAGATTCACATTCACTGCCATTGCAGGTCAGTTTAGGGGTAGAGGTTAGGTTTAAAGGTAAAGTGTAATTACATGCAGGTAACATGTATGTACAATGACATAACTTAAAACTGGATATTTAATTGCACAATGTCATTTCAAGTCGCTTTGGATAAACGCATCTGTTGAATGAATAAATGTAATTGCAATTAGTACATTAAAACAAATGCTTATGTTATGTAATTACACAGTAGTTACATAGTTTTTTTTTTCCCCTCACTCTTTATTTATTCTTATATCAACTATGTCAACTAAGTGAACTGTGTTTGGTCGCATGTCCGTCTGATGTCCTCCTGGGTAGTTCTTAGCCAATTCTTGGCCAGACTAAGCTGGACAGTGGACCAGACTATATGCTTCTAATAAAATGTCTAGCTATACAAGACTGTCATTTGTGTTTTCTTAAACATGGTAAAACTTTTTTTACATACATCTTGCTTTATGTATACTGTATTTAAGTGTATCTGTGCGCTTGTATGTATTGATCTCTCCATTGCCACATATGTGACAAAACTAGTGTCCCGTTCTGAGTGTGTGTGTTACTGTAAAGAGTAAATGTGAGAAATATCCAGTGTGTGTGTGTGTGTGTGTGGTGTATTGATTTTGCAGTGTTAATGTGAGACTCCTGCTGTGTATGTGTACTATGGCTAGAGGGAGCTCTCCTCTTATTCTCAGAGCCAGACGATCTGCTTCATACACACACACACACACACACACACTCGCCCAGACCCACTAAAAACACTGATTATACAAGCATTCTCACACTTTTTTTTCTAGGTGGTTTCTAAGTTGTTGTGGGTGGTTGCTAAGGTGTTTCTCTATGGTTGCTAGGCTATTCTGGGTGGTTGCTTACAGGACCAAGTCTAAAACGCTCACTCTCAATTATCTATTATATTATGTTTTTAGATATGTTGTTACCTCCTTGAATGTAAGTTTAAATTGTGTCTTTACAAATAATACTAAAAACATTGATATACAAAAGAGAGAGTGAGAGAGAGAGAGAGAGAGAGATGGGGCCAAGGGGGCAAGGCCCCTTCCAGCCCATGGCGGTCATCAGCGATAGAGACTGGTCCCATGAGGCCTTGCAGAAAAGACAGGAGAAAAGGAGTGGTGGGGGTTTGTAAGGAGGAGAACAGGAGGATGGGGGTGTAGCTAAAGGAAACAAAAGGATGAACAGAGCATCTTCCACACATCCGTAACTCTGTGTGTGTGTGTGTGTGTGTGTGTGTGTGACAGGACACAGTGTCATGGTGCTGTCAGTCGGACACTCCGTGGCCTTCAAGAGCTGCTGTTCTTAGAGACCGCAGGTGGCCTCCGAATACAAAGATTGATCCGGAAAAACAAAGGAAGGTGTGTGTTTGTGTTTGTGTGTGTGTGTGTGTGTGTGTTCATGTAGGTTTGATTCTGTGGCTTCGGGGTTCTGGAAAGTATTGGGGTGGTTGTTTAAATCACTTCCTTTTCATTTTTAAAGTCAAATATATTTTGTGAGTGCTTCTCGACAAGTCTGATTCATTTGTCGTATCACTCAGGTAAATCAGATGTTGCTCTTTAATAGTTTTCAGTAATGTTTTATTTAAGTATCTCAAAAGTTTCTTCAAAATGATAATAATAAAAAAATAAATAAAATATACATGAATGAGATAATATAGCTAAAAAGGGAACGTCAACATCTGGCCTTTAAAAACTTTGGAATATTTATATTTATTTATATAAATATAAATTTATGTCGAAATTGTATTTGTAATTTTTTTGTTATTCTTTCTGTTTATTACTGTAAAGCTGCTTTTGCCTTTTATCGATAAAGCGCTATACAAATAAATGTCACCTGTCTATCCTCTGAGCATCTTTTGAGACATAGTTGAGACTTCTTCTAAAATTGTAACATAAAATAACTGGGTCCTTTTCTTTGTAAAATAAATATACATAGGCATAAACTATCTTCATTTAATGGCATTGCATAATGTAGTAGAAAAAAATAGATGTTAAAAAGAACCCATTTGTGATTTTTTCCCCCTACATGCTTTCAATCATCCACTCAGCATTGTTTTTCTTTCAAACAAACACTCATATGTTTAGTTGCTCACAGTATGATGGACCATCATCTGTGCTCAGGATCACTTCAATACTGTGTGTTTGGTTTGCATGAGCAGTGTGCTTTTGAGAGCTAAGCTGCACAGCCGAATACAACTCAAAATACACTTCCTATGAACAAGAGTGGGACAGAGACAGGGGGAATGGTGCTTGTATGTGCTGAAAGGTGGATTTCTGAATTAGGTTCTTTAAATGGTGCTGGGCTGGGAGGGGAATATTGATCTTGAACTAGCCTCAGCTGGTTCCAAGGAGGCTGTGCGCAAGCGTGTGCATGTGTCCGTTTCTAGTGTCTTCCTGCACAAAGCAGTTGTGTTTTCGCCATGAAAAAACCCAGAGACACATCCCAACATCCTGCAGTATGTGTGAGCCTATAGATATATCACACACTCCTAAATTAGATGCTCTGAAAATGAGAGGGCCAATAAATACAATTAACACCAAACCCCTGAGGGATATAGCTGTGAGTGTGTGTGTGTGTGTGTGTGTGATCATTTAGATAGTCATAACTGTAATTATGGAGAGATATCATGCTGACCTGGTTAAAATATAACAGGTTAAAAATAATAATAAAATGAAATAAAAAAAATAAAATAAAAATATTAAACATCTCTACAGTATCTATATTTTTGTCAAATTAAAATGGTCATGGCATCTATCTATCCA
>SCHK01430793.1:0-25197 GCA_004124795.1 Poropuntius huangchuchieni | reverse complement strand
AGGGGGTGAGCGAATACTTTTGGCAATATAGTGTATGTGTGGGCTGCTTTACGAGTTTATATTTATAGTTTCTGAAGGGGGAGCTCTTTCTTCCTGGAAAACGGCAGATTACCTCTTCAGCGCTGATGCCTCTTCTGAAGACACTAAAAGGTATGTTTAGTTTACAGTAAAGTTCTTGTTTGAGGGTGATTTGGTCATACTACTGAATACTAAATAAACCAGCCTATAGAATGTATTTAATCTAAATATTCTGTACCCAAAACCATTGAAATGCCTGAAAACCACAAATGTTCACATATTTTTTTTATGTTTTAGGATATATGAAAGTGAGGATTATGTAAATAACAGGGCAACGGTTTTCCACAGCAATTTCCTGTCAGCATGTAAACCCCGCCAAAGTGTAACATCTGTGCCTATTGGCCACTATGTTCTGCCCCCCGACTCTGTCCAGAATGGTAAACCATAAAAATGCCATTATTTTCAGTGACATGTTCCAATGTAAAGAATGAATAGTTTTTACATTTAATAACAGTGAATTCCTAATTACTGTTCCAATTCTTCTCTTTAGAAATGAGAGCACTAATTGGAAGGTTCATTTGGGAAACCGATGAACAGGTAGGAGAACATGTCGTCTGTTAATCCAGTGTCCAAATATTCCTCTCTATCATTTGTTATTTTCTCAATCTTCTAAAGGTGATGTGTGAAGATCAGATATATACTGAAGTGTCTGAAGACAGTCTGTCTGACGAGACTGATCATCAACCAGTGAGAGAGAAGAACAGGTATGCATTAACTCCTTTTTTTTTTTTATTATGTCTGAATTCTTTATAGTTATTGGCAGAATGCATACGTTTATTGTAGCGAGTTTTCATTTTTAAACACACAATTCTTTAATATTGTCCTATTTACTATACAAATGAGGTCTCAATATTATTTTCATTACCACAGCACTTTATCTTCATAAAAACATGGTTTAACCTCATGTTATCTTCATGTTCATGTTATCTATTAGCCAGGACGATTACGAAACTGTTGCATCGCCGAACAAAGTGTGTTCTTGTAGTGAGATGTGGAAATATCCTGTAAACAACATGATCTCAGGTATTTAATTAAGAAACAAAACTGACACCATAGTACTTGATCCGTAATTCATAATGTTCTCAAATTTAGAATCCATGGTTTGTTCTGTCTCTTTTGCAGGATATGTTCATATTGACCAAATGAAGAAGTATTCAGGGGAACTTTATGATTTTCTTCCCTTCCTCCATGGCCATAACGTTTCAAGATCTAATGACGTGACACCTCGTCATTGTTACAAAGAAATGTAATATAATATGCTTCAAGTAAGAAGTGGAATGTCTTTGTTTATATGTTTCTTTGACAAACATATTTAATGCAAATGGATGCTTATTTTCAGTTCCTACTCATCTCATATGAATCTTCCTCAGCGTATCAGACATTCCCCAGCAATATAAAATCCAATCCCTGTATGTGAACAAAGGTGATATGACAGGTTACAGAGAGTAACAGTAGTAATATCATTAAAGTGACATACTTTAAAACACAACTGTGTCCCTGTTTATTTTCTGTTGATGGTTAATTACCTTCCAATGAGGTGGTCTGTCTATTAAAGGATTTTCTCTGAGGTCAAGTTTTATAAGTCTGCTGAAACCAAGGATTAAGTAATCTTCCAGTGATCTGATGCTGTTAAATTTAACAGACAGGATCTGCAGATTTGCCATATCTGGAAACAGGTATGATGATAAAATTAACAGAACAAAAAACATTCCACATGAGCACTAATGGGTAGAAACAGGGATTTATACCTATTATTAAAATAATAATGACAGTGAAAGAGTAACTAAACTATTAGTCTTATAAACATTAACAATGTGTCTAATGAGAGCAAAGTGACAGATCAAAGGTACAGCGGCTTCTTACAGCAACCATAAATAGTAATTGAATTAAATGGAAAATGTCTAACCTGTCAGTGCTGTAGGGATGTGTGTTAAACAGTTCTTGTCCAGGTTCATGAAGACCAGTGATTCTAAGTGATTAACATCTTCTGGGAGGTCTTGAAGTTTATTATCAGCTAAGTTTAGCCATTGCAAACTGTTGAGGCCCCCAAATTGTGATGGCAGGTGTGTAATTGTGTTATTATGGAGCCCAAGTTTCTCTAACCTTCTAAGTTTACCAATAGATGATGGTATAGAGACAAGACCGCATCCTACAGCCCAGAGCTCTCTCAGTTGTCCCAGGTCACCTATTGCTTCTGGGAGAAGAGATAATGGGTTGTGGTTTACACCCAGGTAAGTCAGGTGTTTCAGTGATCCAATGTTGCAAGGAAGCATGGTCAGCTGGTTTCTATCCAGTATCAGTTCTTCAAGCTTTTCCAAATGCAGAATCTTACGGGGAATGCAAACACTGTTTTAGACATCATTTCTGTTTACAGTAAACAATAATGTTAGACAAAATATGGTGTGTGCAACAAATTCATTTAGTTTGTGTTTTGTGAGTATCTACTTTGAAAAAAACCCCACTACGTTTGAGTATATGGCTTACCTCGTCTGGTGGTAAAATGAGCCGATTGTTGTTTAGAAAGAGTTTTTTCAGTGTAACAAGTCTCGAAACACCAGGTGGCAAAACAACTAGACCCCGGTGACTCATGTTCAGACTTTCCTGTTGTTTGTTAAGACATTCCAGTACCATATCATCCCCGTTCATTTTATTTCATTGAATAAAGACACGATATATCAGAAATACATGCGGTACTGAATAGAGAAGCTAGACTCGTCATCATCACCATGGTTACATACAACTTCCGGCATGGTCACATTCAACGGTCTTTAAAATAACGCAAGAAAATTCGTTGAAAGCGAAGATATTTTACAGTTATTTTTTATTTGTTTATTCTTTAAGGACAATGTTAAACAGAAAGTATTTTTTATAGCCAGTTCTCTGTTTGTTTTTGTACAGACTGCGCTACGCTCTGCGTGCACAGAGCGCAGTTTTGATGTTCTTGAATAACCTACTGGAGAACAGGAAGAAGTGGGATGGCAATGAGGAAAATTAGTGCATGTGAGCAAGGCAAGATCCCTACAGGAGTGCACAGGTTTTCTGGCGTTAGGTCTGTACGTGTATAAGTTGGATAAAATGGATAAAGACAACCTCACCGTGGTCCTGCACTCTAAAGGAGATCTCAGATTGGTATGATATTTTATGCATTTTGGGTGAAGACTTTGCAACCCTTGAACTCTGATTGCACTTGCGATTTATAATTGCATATTTTTCTGCATTTTAACAGGAACAGTATCCCATTCCAGAACCAGGATCAAATGGTATAGATTTGTTTCTAAGTAATAATTGCAAATGAATTGCAATTTTGATTAATAGTGTAATATTCATATTTATTAATTATTTTTCGGGCTTCTTTTTTTTTGAAGAGGTGTTAATTCAGATGCACTCTGTGGGCATTTGTGGATCAGACGTGCACTTTTGGCAGAACGGCCGCATCGGAGACTTTGTGGTGAAACAGCCCATGGTTTTGGGACATGAAGCCTCTGGTCGTGTGGTGAAAGTGGGCTCTGCTGTAACTCACCTCAAAGCAGGTTAGTTCTCTCTGGATTTGGCTTAGTTTTTAATAATATGTCAGTTAAACTCATATTAAGTGAGTTTTTCTTTCATTTTTTGTATTCAACAGGGGACAGAGTTGCGATTGAGCCTGGAGTTCCTCGTGAAGTAGATGATTTCTTTAAATCTGGACGCTACAATCTGTCTCCCAGCATATTCTTCTGTGCCACTCCTCCAGATGATGGAAACCTATGCAGATACTACAAACACAGTGCAAACTTCTGCTACAAGTCAGATCACTATTACTGGATGATTTATATAATGAGAGAGAGTCCATAGCACTTTCATTTTTTGCATAATAATCATGTATATGGCTGTGTGTGAGTGCAGGCTTCCTGATAATGTGACCTATGAGGAGGGAGCCCTGATCGAACCCCTGTCAGTGGGCCTTCATGCCTGCAGGAGGGCAGGAGTCACTCTTGGAAGCTCAGTGTTTGTCTGCGGTGCAGGTCAGTCTTCTCTAATGATTAATATTTATGCAACTGTTACACATTAACTAGCCAATCAGTGTAATGACCTCTGACTTCTTGGCCACTACCACTTTCTGTAGTGTCCCAGGACTGCAAAACTGTTGTTGCTTATTCAGCTGATAACACATCTGTATAACATGGCTTTTGGGAAGTGTGACTGTTTATAGTAAAAGAAAAAAAAAATAGACAATGTATATGTGTTTGTTTTTATCAACATAGGACCAATTGGGCTGGTGTCTTTGTTGGCGGCCAAAGCCATGGGTGCTTCACAAGTAATAATAAGCGGTAATGAATATATGTAAAAAAGAGAATTATATATGGATAATTTGCACATATAAAATCTATCATTTTATCTGTATTTGTAGATTTGTCTTCTGATCGGCTTGCCAAGGCTAAAGAGATCGGGGCAGACTTTCTACTTCATGTGAAGAAAGAGGACGAACCAAAGGACATTGCCAAAAAAGTGGAGGGAATGCTAGGTTGCATGCCTCAAATCAGCATTGAATGCACTGGAGTGCAGAGCAGCATTCAAACAGCCATCTATGTAAGTTTAAGACAAAAATGTAGTCATACTGGCAGCATTATTTTGTGCTGATGATGGTGTTTTCGTCTAGGCTACTCGTTCTGGAGGAGTGGTGGTGCTGGTTGGGCTTGGTACTGAGATGACCACCGTACCTCTTATCAATGCAGCTGTCAGAGAAGTTGACATCAGAGGTGTATTCCGCTACTGTAACACGTAAGTAGGATCACTTGGGCTTGGGATTTACATATGACTTCTTCAGTAGTTTGAGTGCAAAGTAGATAAAAAAGATTTATTGTAGTATAGTCAAAATAAGATTTACTCCTTTGCACACTTTTATTTATGTTCCTGCATTGTTTTTTCCAGCTGGCCGGTGGCTATTTCTATGTTGGCGTCTAAGAAGCTGAATGTCAAGCCTCTGGTCACCCACCGTTTCCCGCTGGAGCAGGCTGTGGAGGCCTTTGAAACAACCCGCCAGGGACTAGGGGTTAAAGTCATGTTAAAATGTGACAAGAATGATCAAAACCCATGAGATCAACTCTTAGACCCACACCTGATTATTGGCTAGCTACAGTGGCTTGAATGAATTAGTTTGATCCAGCTAATTTTGCTAGTAACCTCAGGTACAACAGTCAGCCATTCACAGTTGATTTAATTGTTTATAATTCCAATTGCATTATAATTTAATGAATATGTAGCATTTATATTAGTAAAGTGTTTATAAACAAACCTTTTGTTATTATATAATCATGAAGAGTATTAAAATGCAATTTTATGTAACATTGTCAGAGTCCAGTTTTTAATACAGTGCTATAATAATAGCTGGTCATTTTTACAATTTACTTACCTTAAACTTGTTTACAGTGAAGCTTTACCAAAGATTTACGATACATGGATACTTAGTTACTTTAAGTACAATATACTATAAGTTCTGCCTAAATTTTTAATCATGTTCATTATGTATATTTTTCCTGTATGTGCTATGTAAGTTGAACCATAATAAGTATAACTCGGAAGCAGTTGTGCAAGTAGTCTATTATATCCTTTTACATAAAATAATTCAAATGTCACATGCAAAACTGGTCATCTAAATCTGTGAATAACTTGTATTTACGTATCATTGAGGTTTTATTTAATTTTTATTATCATTATATTAAGGGCACTGCTGAAATCCACAGCATTTTTCTGATTTTTGTACAAACTGCGTTTTGTCCAGCGCGCGCTATGCGATGGCAGAACGTAGCGTCAGTGCGCGTGAGTGAACGTGCTCATGATACTGTACCAAATAATGTGAACGGACGCTACAGAACAGTTGTTCTGTACGTGTATGAGTGAATAAAATGGACAAAGACAACCTCTCTGTGGTCGTGCACTCTAAAGGAGAGCTCAGACTGGTATGAGTTTTGATTAATTTTAGCAGAAGATTTGAACTCTAAATGCAGTTGCGTTTTATAATTGCAGACTTTTCATTAATTTTAATAGGAACAGCGTCCCATTCCGGAACCAGGACCAAATGGTATAGATTAGTCACTGTATATTTCCGAATCCAGTGTAATGATGGGCATTTAAACATTAATGTTAACTTATTCATATTTGCTGTATCTGTATTAAAGAAGTGTTACTTCAGATGCATTCTGTGGGCATTTGTGGATCAGACGTGCACTATTGGCAGAACGGCCGCATATATGACCTCTGGTCGTGTGGTGAAAGTGGGCTCTGCTGTGACGCACCTCAAAGCAGGTTAGTTCTCTCTGCTGTTTAACAATTACGCTTAGAATAACCGTGCAAAGTGTACTTTTTCTGCTTTCGTTTTTGTATTCAACAGGAGACAGAGTTGCCGTTGAGCCTGGAGTTCCACGAGAAATAGATGAGTTCTTTAAATCTGGACACACTACAATCTTTCTCCCAGCGTTTTCTTCTGTTCCTGTCCTCCAGATGATGGAACCCTCTGCAGATACTACAGACACAATGCAAACTTCTGCTACAAGTCAGATCACTATTACTGGATAAATGATACAATGAGAGAGTCCATGGGACTTTAATTCTATGCATTTTAATCATATATGTGACCGTGTGTGTGCAGGCTTCCTGATAACTTGACCTTTGAGGAGGGAGCCCCCTGATCGAACCCCTGTCGGTGGGCATTCATGCCTGCAAGAGGGCAGGAGTCCCTCTTGGAAGCTCAGTGTTTGTCTGTGGTGCAGGTCAGTCATCTATAATGATTACACATGTTTGTGCAACTGTTACACATTAACTAGCCAATCAGGGTAACGTTCTCTTGACTTCATGGTCGTAATGTGCTTATTGATTTAAAAAGTTGACATCAGAGGTGTATTTCGCTACCGTAACACGTAAGTCTGGGAATTCACATACAACTGATTTGAGTAGAACAAAAGATGAAAAAATGCTTATATGTATGCATAATACTATTTACACTTTTGCCCATGATCCCTCATGGTTACTTCAGCTGGCCGTAACAGTATTAAAATGAAACAATCTTTTGAGTTTTTAATATTATCCTCTAATAATAGCTGATTATGTTTAAAGTTTACTAATGTTAATCTTGTTTATAAACAGCTAATCTTTACAAATGATGTCTCATACTTGATGAAACCTTTAAACACAGTACACAACTCTTTATATGTTGTAATTAGTGCTGTCAAACGATTAATCGCATCCAAAAATAAAAGTTTTTGTTCACGTGTGTAGTGTATATATTTATGTAAATATAAATACACACACATACAGTATATATTTTATAGTATATATATTTACATGCATTGATTTATATTCATAGAATTTATATTATCTATAAATATAACATTTTTCTTAAATATATACATGCGTGTGTATCTATATACATAATAAATATACACACTACACACACATATATTATGTGAGAAAAAAAACATATTATTGATGTGATGAATCGTTTGACAGCACTAGTTGTAATTATGCTTGTGTGTTTTTTTGTTCCCTTATTTGATTCTTCAATGTTTACAAAAAAGGTTGTAGTGTATTTTTATAACCTCTAGGGGGAGCAGATATCTTCAAAATTAGAGAATGATTGTTGATCTCACACACACACACACTCATAATGAATAGCCTCTATCTTGTTATAAAGCTTGGCAATGTCCCTCTAATCTCTTCTAAGATCAGATAAAGGAGTTTCATTATTGGGTGTTTTTTCTTATTCTTTCCATGACTATGTGAATGTCTGAGAAATGTGAGCTAGCTGAACTGATTTCCAACTGTGAGACTCAAATATGTGCTCATTAGGTCCATAATATGCGGTGAGGGAGCTATTTTAAAGTTTTGGAAGCTGGCCACTGTTAGAAGCAGTTGGCATGGATTTTGACTCGAGCTTCCAGGTTGTATGACCCACTCAGGCTTCAAGCAATTCTTTAGTTCCCAAATAAACCAACCAACCAAAATCACCAGGGAATCAAAGGTAAAACAACATGAAGGGCTTATATTACACTTTATTGTTATTTTGCCATAGTGTCATTTTAAGATGCATGCAGACAGGTATTCATGTTCATGTATTATTAGCTGTTTCATGTCTCTTTTTTTATTACAATTTTCAAAAGCTTTCTTACGCAGCGGTAAGGCTTTTGGTCACAGTGTCTTATTTTCCCAAGGCCAAAGCCTCACAAAGATACAATGGGACTAACAGTGATTCCTACATGGACACAGTACTAAACAAGGTCAACGTTTATGTACAGACATTCTAATACTGTTTAAGGAAGTGGACGCACTATTAACAACACTATTACATTCACCACTGACTCGAATGAGTTGCAGCTGGGCATACACAAAAAAGCACACGTAAAAAATAAATTTTTGTGTTTGAAACAAACTTCATTTACAGCATGGCAAGAGAATGTTTTGATTATTACAGCATGGGAGAAGTCCAGAAATTGTTTACATATGGCATTTTACAAAAGATTTGCTTGCTTGTATGTAAAAAACTACTCTCAAAATTTGCTCAGTCTTTAATGCCCACTAGATGACATTTATCCATTAATGAAGGCTGGCGATGTAAAACGATTCTCCTCTGTTGATAAAGTCCCTGCTGATACTAGTCAGTCTTGCAAAGTTCACTGTACGATGAGTCTGGAGTATGTATTATGTATGTAGTTATTGAGCATATTAAAAAGTGTCATGCCACATAATTATTTGCCACATTTGCTGCAGTAAGTTCAGTTATTATATGTAAGGGACGTGTACGGATTCGATGTGCATTTGATTTGAATAAATGCAAAATTCAATGACAACTGGATCAAGTATAATATCCAATATATTACATTTATAAAAAATAAAAAAAAATGTACGTAAACGTAACAAACGTAAAAAAAAAAAAACATTCTGGAATGGGCGCTTGATGTTTTGGGCTTCTCCTGTCTGGACTTCTCACTCTGGCTTTTCCATTCCTTTCTGATATTGATATAACGATTACATATTTACAAAACAAACTTGCATCTCTCCAACATCCATGTCCACACGTATGTAATTGTAAATAAATTAAACAAAGAGTAGCATCAAAATCAAATGTACAAAGCCCCTTTTCATTACGTAGAAAGGACTCGAGATGCATCGACTCCATTTTCATCGACTATGCACACTCTCAAGAGCAGACGTGACAAATCAAAAAGAATCCACATTATGCAGGAATGACACACCATATCTCTTAAGTAACGTTAGCAGAGAGCAAGAGTGATGGGAGTTATTTTTGGTGAAGATAAAAGGAGAAAGGTGACTGCTGCATTCAGACATTTCCCAGTGCCCAGAGTTGTGTATCTCAGCTGAAGTCCACCTCAGATCATATATACATAGGAGTCTCTTGACCAGTTAAGAGTCTAAACATGGCAGCTGGCATAGTCTTCATGTGGATCTGTTACAGAACAAAGAAAGATCTTTTTCACTTAAAAGCATTAATAACATTAATATACTATGTATTATTAACGTATGTAACCCTCGGTCCGTGAAGGAGGGAACACGATATGTTATTCTACTAACATTATTTATTATATCTTTTAATATAAACCACTGTTTGAAATTTTGGGGTCAGTAGGATCTTTTAATACTTTTATTTTGCAAGGATGCAATAAACTTAAGTGACAGTAAAGACTTTCATAATAGGTAACACTTTAGGATAGGGGCCAATTGCTTATTACCATTACCATATTGGCTGTTTATTCGTATTTATAAGATATAAGACCTCAATGTTATCAAATAAATTTGAACTGTTCTGTTAAATTTTCTACTCATCTAAGAATCCCAAATCACAGTTTCAACAAATGTATTAAGTAGCACAACTGATTTCAACATTGATAATAATAAGATATGTTTTTTAAACACCAAATCAGCACATTAAAATGATTTCTAAAGGATCATGTTACACTCAAAACTGGAGTAATGTCTACTAAAAATTCAGCTTTGCCATTACAGAAATAAATTACATTTTAAATATATATATATATATATTCAAATATATCTATATAATAAATATATTAAAATAGAAAGCTGATATTTAAATTGTCATAATTTATATTACAATTTATATTGTATTTTTTATCAAATAAATGCAGCCTTAATAAGCATTAATTAGCATTAATAAGAGACTTCATAAATTTTTTTTTAAAAACGTCAAACTTTCTAATGGTAGAGTATACTGTATTATATAGGGCTTACCTCGCCGACAGAATTGGAGAGAGCCTGGACGATTTTCTCATGTGCCGTGGCCACAACACTTTGGCCGTTTATCTCAATAATACGATGACCAACCCGCACGCCTCCTCTCTCTGCGATCCCTCCTCGCATTAGACTACAGATCTGAGGAGCACAAAACAAAAGTTGGACTTAATAGTAACAATTAGATTTCAATACTTACGATATTTCAGACTTCCTGTTTCTCCATACTCACAATGCCATTCTGCACACTAAAACCCAGCTGGTATTTGAGGTCTGGTCTCTTAATGAGAACTGTGGTTACAGGAGGGCAGCTCACGATGTTTAGCTTCACCTGCACCTGATTTTTCAGGCCCTGATGGATATATCCAAAAAAATGCATGTGATTATATTACTCAATGCGATCACACCTGCACTGTATTATTACACTGGGATCATAACAATAGATGAAGATTGCATTGCCTTTGCAAGCACTTTATTGATTGCCCTGTGGTGCTTCAGCAGCCCTAAACCACAGACCCTTAATAACCAGCTACTCTGAATAACACAGATGGATTCATGGCCGAGCCAAGATTCAGCCCACTGCGCACTGTGACAGCCCAACCCCTCTGCACACCTTGATGATTCCCTGACAGGTGGCGAGAGGCAGCCCCACCAGGCTGGTGTTGTTGATTGACATGATCTGGTCACCGATGCTGAGCTTCCCAGAACGGGCGGCAGGGCCTCCATTCATCATGTTGGCCAGGATGACGGTGGGCAGAATGGAGCCCCAGCCAGACTCCACAATAACTATGCCCAGAATCTCCCCCTTCTGCTTCTCCAGCTGCAACTGTGGGAGGAGAGAGATGGAGAGAGTCAGACAGAGGCATAAGCAAGGGATTGGGCTTGATTGCCAATAAAAGGCCATAAAAGAACAAAGCAATTAAGGAAACAATTTTACTCGGTTGATAACATGAGACTGGTAGCATGGGGGTTCAAAATAGCACAACCTCCACCTCTAGTGTACAGCCTTGGAAATTCAAAACTCAGACAGCATGCAAAGTATGGTTTTCCTCTAAAATTGTATTACAATATGTCAGCGATGTTGGTTAATGTTCAAATAATCTAGATTTTTTAATATTCAAGTCTCTTATGCTCGCAAAGACTGCATTTGCTTAATCAAAAAAATGGCCCAAACAAATTTTGTAAAACATTATTAGAACAGTTTTCTTTTTTCATATATTAAAATATGTAATGTGTTTCTGTGATGGCAAATTTTCAGCAGTCATTACCGCAGTCCGCAGAAATGATTCTAATATGCTGATTTGGTGCTCAAGATACATTTATTATTATTGAAAACTCGTGAAACTTGTGGAAATGGTGATATATTTTTTTAAGGATTTTTTTGATGAATAGAAGAACAGCATTTCTTTGAAATCAAAATCTTTATCGTCACTTTTGATCAATATAATGCATCCTTGCTGAACAACAGTATTCATTTCTTGAAAGATTCAACGTATATTACTATCACGCTGCTCATCATCTGGCTTAATGAATCTGAGTGCACATTATTTTTATCATCCTGCTCAGATGTTGTGCTTAACTGAGACTGCATGAGCACAATTTGCATTACAGAAGCATTTGGTGATTTATTGGACATTGGGATTTAAATCACTGTAATTGTGTCCCATCTGGAAGACCGGCTTCTTAATATGACAATAGAGTGAGCTCTCAAATGGGCGGGATTTTGCAACAAACGGTCAATAATTAAAACTGTGATTTACATGACTGACAGCGTTTGAGCTCAAGAGAGGGATTTTAAATCTTCTTTGGAGCATTTAATTTACTGATTTGCATACTGGAGCATTTCGTTTCATTTCAAAATTGTAGATAGACACCTAAAATGATCGGAGACATTTGTGTTTTCACACTTCTGAAAAGCACCAGTCTCCACTGACCATAAACGCACAACACTATGTTAAATCCTTTATATAAGCCATTATATAAGGCAAAACATTTAAAGGGATAGTTGAAAATTTACTCAACTTCATGTTGTTTCTAACTTGTATGAGTTTCTTCTGTTTAACATAAATAAAGATACTCTGAAGAATGTAAGTAATCAAACATTTACAATTCGCTATTTTTTATAGTATGGGAGAAAAAAGTCAAAAAGGGAACCAGCAACTGTTTGGATACCAACATGCTTCAAAATATCTTCTTTTGGGTTCAGCAGAAGAAAGAAATTCATACAGCTTTGGAAAGTGAATAAATGATGACAATTTTCCTTTTTGGGCACCTACTGTAAGTTCAACAGTTGCTTTAAAAACTATGTGTTTTTTTTTGTTGTTGTTTTTTCAACAAACGAAAGTGCTGCTGTCGGTCATCACTGTCCACTGCTTTCTAGTAATTCCACTTGTATTGAGCAGAAAAGCATCAGTGTGCTCGGTCAGCTGTGTTCTAACACAACACATAATAGAGAAGAAAGAGTCTGGCTGCTGACCTCTTTGCAGTTGTCAGAGTTTGAGAAGTGGATGAGGTCATCATTGTACATCTCCTGTGTGTTGATGATGTCGCTGTACTCTTTCTGGCTCAGGTCCTCTGGGTTGATTCCATTGGCTCTGAGGAATTCCTGGTAGGCCACGCTGAATGCCTGACCAATGGATTGTGCTATGAGCTGGGCCTGCATATGTTGGAGAAGAAAACCAGGTGAAACAACTGCAAAAATCAATTCATGTATACATTTGTCATTAATTAGAAATTGGTTACATGTTAGATATAAACAGAACTAAATCATTACACATATCTTTAATTATGAGCCTTTTAAAGACAAAAGCAAGTCAAGTCAAATTTATCTTTATGCAGTATAGATTTTTTTTAAACGGCTTCAAAGTAATACAGAAAATAGCAGTGTCAATGCAAAATTCATCAGTTATGAAACCAGTTCAATTTCATGTATAAATCAGCTCTAAAGAAGACACTAGTGTCATTAGCTCAAGTCAGTTCAATGTTGATTCAGTTCAGTATAATAACAATGTTAAAGGAACACTCCACTTTTTTTTTTTGAAAATAGGCTCATTCTCCAACTCCCCCAGAGTTAAAAAGTTGAGTTTTACTGTTTTTGAATCCATCGCCAGACCCGGAGATTGGCTGAATGGATTCAAAAACGGTAAAACTCAACTTTTTAACTATTTTAATGTTGCAAAGTTTATCTGTTATAAAACAAATTTGATAAAACAGCTATAAAGAATTCAAAATTGTTTAGTTCAATGTTGATTTAATTTCGTTCAATAACAGTGTCAATGTTGCAAAATTCATCAGTTACGAAACAAACTCTATACAACTCATTAAATCATTATTCAGCTCATTATTAATCATTAATCATTATTCATTATTTAGCTCAATATCGACTCAATTCAGTTCAGTAACAGTTTTGATGTTGCAAAGTTAATCAATTCCACTATAAAGCAGCTCTAAAGAAGACAATAGTTTTATTATCCAGTTCAATTCTGTCCAAGATTTGTTCTCAACCAATAGTGTCAGTGCAGTCAAATCGATAATATTTTAAGCCCCAACTGAGCAAGACGACAATGGCAAGGAACCAAAACTCCAACAGGTGAAAAAAACCAGGTTCAGTCAGAGAACCAGCTCTCCTCTGGCCTAGAAGCACATTAGTTGTTCTGCATAAAAGCTTCTGTGCTTTTAGCAATACCTGAAAAACATTTATATACCGCAAATCAATGCAGCAGATGAACACTGTGTCATTTTTTCACTTCAATGATTTGATATTTTGTGAATCTGCTCACTCTCAGTGTATTATTGTCCATTGATTTCTCACTCTAGAACAGATTTACGTTTTGGAACGGTTTCCATAACCGCCAGCTGTCGTCTTTGAAGACACTGTGATGCTGGAGCTACAGCAGTGCTCACTGTGAAATCTGAATACACTGGCCTATTTCAAGCATTGCAACCTTATTCAAATCTTAGTGAATAATCTTCCATGGAAGTATAAAAGTTGCTGGATTAAGGCTATTATATCACACTGTCGGCACTAGAATGCTAAAGAGGTGAAGTGGAAAAGATGTTCACTCCCTTTGCTAATGATTGTGGCTGTTTTCTGATTTAACAGTACCCCCCAGGCGACGCGCGCACAGGTAGGGGTCATACCATTAATAATCTAACATCCCAACATGTGTGCTGGCTTTGATTTTCACAGGAAACACGGCTGCTTCAGGAATATTCAGGGAGTTGAGCATCTAAATCAGTCACAAAGAAAAAACACATCCGCAATGATCAGACTGATTTATATGGGCCCCAAAGGAGGAACAAAGCAAAGTTATCAAAATTTAGGATGATAACAACTTATATGACATGATAAATTGTGTGACACTGCTAAGTAGATAACTGAGATGCGATATGAAAAATCGATTTAGGAAAAATAAAGACGTGCAAGGCTCTATAAATGACTCATTTGTGGGCGCACACACACGCAGACAAGCACACACTCATTGGCTGAAACATCAAAGAGTGTAATTAGACAGCATGAGTGAGGAACAACTGCAATGCAGAGGAGAGTGTTGTAGAGGAAAGAAAAGTAGGTCCATTAGAACAGGATTATGTAAAGCTGCAGCCAGGGTTACTTTTGAGGCTATTCTATGAACCTCAGGTGAATCTGAATCTGAGCTTCAGCTGAATAATAGCTCGCATTCTATATATACACTACTGTTAAAAAGTTTAAGGTCAGAATTTTTTCTAAGAAATTAATACTTTAATTCAGCAAGAATGCAGCGAAGTAAAACAGTAGAGACATTTGTAATGTTACAAATGACTTATATTTCAAATATAGGCTGTTCAAGTGAACTTTCCATTCTTCAAAAATCAAAAATCCTGAAAGAAATGTATTTCAGTATCCACAAGTATATTAAAGAAGTTAATTTTACTTGAGCACCAAATTGGAATATTAGAATGATTTCTGAAGGGTCATGTGACAGTGAGACTAATGGCTGTTGAGAGTTCAGCTTTACATTACAGGAAAAAATAACAAAATTATTAATTGCTGAATTAAATTACTGTCACGTGTTCATTGTGTTTTGAGTTGTGTCTTAATTGCTTTCTTCCCTTGACCTAGTTTTCCTGTGTTGTCTGATTGTGTTATCCTGTTCACCTGTGTTTGGTTAATTATCTCGTTGGTCTCCCATCATTTAAGCCAGTGGTCTCAAACTCAATTTCTGGAGGGCGGCAGCTCTGCAGAGTTTAACTCCAACCAGCTCCATCTCACATCTGCTTGGACGTTTCTAGTGATCCTGAAGAGCTGGATTAGTTGGATCAGGTGTTTTTGATTAGGGTTGGAGCTAAACTGTGCAGAGCTGTGGCCCTCCAGGAACTGAGTTCGAGACCAGTGATTTAAGCCCTGTGTTTTCCTGAGTTCCTTTGTCCTGTATTAGTTTGAATTGATGTGTTTGTGGTTGCTAGTTCTTCTGGTTATTCTCCTGTCTATTGAGTTTAAATTGGAAATAAAGACTGTTTATTTGGATTACTCCTGCGTTGTGCGCTTCTCTACAGCCACAGTCCATAACAATAACAAAACGGTTATTAGAAATTGTAATAATATTTCACAATAGTACTTTTGTTTTTTGTTTTTTTTACTGTATTTTGATCAAATAAATGCAGCCTTGGTGAGCATAGGAGATAACAAATGTTTTCTTTTTTGTTTTTTTTTGAAAAACCAAAACCACTTTACCAAAACCAAACTTTTAAATGGTAGTGTATATATACAAATCAAATGTTTGGACAGTTTTATATATTAGAATAACACTTAGTTCATCAAAGAATGAAAATTCAGTCATTACTCACCCTCATGTTGTTACAAACCTATAATATCTTTGTTCATCTTCAGAACACAAATTAAGATATTTTTGATGCAATCTGAGAGCTTTCTGACCCTGCATAGACAGCAATGCAACTGAAACGTTCAAGGCCTAGAAACGTAGTAAGGACACTGATAAAATAGTCCATATGACACCAGTGCTTCAACCCTAATTTTATGAAGTTTTTGTTCACAAAGAAAACAAAAGTATGTCATATGGACTATTTTTACCATGTCCCTACAATGCTTCTGTGCCTTGACCATGGTAGGACCCTTGCTGTCTGTGGAGGGTCAGAAACCTCACGGATTTCATCAAAAATATCTTAGTTAGTGTTCCCAAAGATAAACGAAGGTCTTACGAGTTAATGGCAAAATTTTTATTTTTGGGTGAACTACCCCTTTAAGTTCCCATGTATGCTGATCACATGTACTCTGTTTTTCCTTCAGTTCCAACTTACCCATGGAAAATAAATAAATACATGAATAACAAAACAAAAAAAGTTTAAATTTACTCTATAAAAGAAAGTCATATTTGTGCTCAATTTATTAAGTGGGCACAATTTATTTTTGTCCAAACTTTGGACTGGTACGCATATAGATTATAAAAAGGAAGCAAAATGATTCACACTTACATCCTCGGACTCAAATACGTGGCATATCATTTTGTACTGTTTCTTGGCCTCGGGGGCTCCAGGGGTTGTCTCGATGCAGTCCTGTGAGGCGGTGCGTGGCATGCGGCGTCTTGCCATCAGAACCACAATGTTCCCAATGTCAGCAATGTATGAAATGGTGCGCAAAGCGTTATCCATCATGGTCTCCTATAAAACAACCAAGAGAGTGCACAATTACTTCTTAGCCTTTTGTGGCAACACATTACACCAGACTAGAGTTAAGGCTGTGTTTTAATCCCACTGAGCAGCTTAGTTATCATTTCACAGACTTCCTTATCCAAATGGGCTTACATTATATTTTCTTAGGGACAGCCTCCACATGCAACCTGAGGTTAAGAATGCACAGCGGGTTTCCGAAAAAGCTCCTATTCATGAATCTGCTTCAGAAAGATCTGTTTCAAGCTACAAGCTTACAGCCTTGGGTTAACATAGATCTTTAAACAGTAAAGTTACAGCCGTCCTTGCTTAGTACCGAGAAGATGACCTTGAAATTGCACTCACTAAAATAACTAAGATGCTGTTCTGATTTTACTACATTGTTCTGAATGAGCAGAACAAGAAACAACATGTAACGCATGCACTCTATTTCATATATATACAAAAAAAGGGTAATAAATCATCAGAGAGCTGAAAGAATTAATGATCCAGAGCACAGGAAATTCATGCAGCATTTCGATTCAATGCTCACAAAGGTCATATGTGTGGGATTCTCATTTTCATTTTTCATTTTGCTGCAGCTCTTCTTTAAATTATAGGAGCATAATATGTGACATGTTTACTTCAAAGACCCCATAAAGCTCAATCTGTCAGTTCTAGGATCATTTTTATAAATAACCCTTTATTTTTTTTTACACAACTTCAAGATACGCAGTGCTGAAAAAGCTTCCTCTGCTATTTGATAATGACACCCAGGTTACATTATCACAATACCAATGAAAAGAACAGTGTTTAAGGTAAGGTTATGTTCTAGGCTTTTACTTTGTGTTACTGAAATTCTGCATCTGAGATGCTTTGTCATTGTCATGACACAAAGAATCCGTTTTGTTTTCAGTTGGCTGTGCACCAGAATCCACACATAGTCATTAGTTATATTTACATGCAGCCAAATAATTCATTACCAGCCTAGTAATCAGTGTAAAGGTGATATGGTTAAACAGAAGCAAGAAAGAAAAGATCATTCATAATTTAATATGCAAAAATATGCAAAAAAAAAAGTATTCCAATTCAAACGTAAATCATACAATGATGGCGGTATCGGTTATATTTTGAATACTGAATATTCTATCATTGTAAGTTATTATGAAACTTTAATAATACATTTGAATAAGTAATGTTTGAATGGATTCCGTGTGCTAAGCAGACTGGGCTAAATTAAATCTAGAAGTTTCAGTCTTACAGGGTACTTTGAATGTCTGAAGAATATCAATACAACCTTGAATGCACTGTAATGAATCTGTAACAGCCAATACAGACTCACAGTGAGATGTGACAGGCAGGGTGAGGACTGACACTGCATTGCAGCACATAATGAAATGTCCGTGCCAGCCTGCCCACTCACTGCTGTTCACTCAGAACTCATACACATAATCGCAGAAACACACACACAGCGATGTTACTCAGTACTTAAATGTACCATTAAAACAGCATGTAGCTCTTCCTACCTATTGCTTACAGTAACACTAGTGTGGAAAAGGAGGAGCTGTTGACTGTATACAGCATGTGTAAAATGTGCAGCTGGAGATAAAGCACAAAGCCTACAACCATCATTAAGCTCTCCATCACTAACAACTGTCTACAAGCCTGATCATATGCACATCTCTTCTGTCTGCACACACACATTACGTGTTTATGTAACAAAAGGTTATGTAATATATCATATCTGAGCACTCTCTTTGCATAAATATTTTACCAATCCAAATATGAGTTATCTCCTTTTCTCCAAACATGATTTATAATTTATAATGTATCTCTATGTCTAATTCTCTAAGAGAATTCAGATTTTGTCCATTCTGCCTCAATAACAACAACAGTGTCTGTGTGTATATATATATATATATATATATATATATTTTTTTTTTTTTTTTTTTTTTTACATTTAGTCATTTAGCAGACCCATTACAAATGACGACAATAGAAGCAATCAAAACCAACAAAAGAGCAATAATATGTAAGTGCTATGACAAGTCTCGGTTAGTCTAGTGCAGTATATGTAGCAAGGATTTTTTGATAAGTACATAAAATAGAAAAAGAACAGAAAACACTAGTGTTAGAGGGTCATTTTTTAAATAAGAAGAAAACAAGTAGTTAGAATAAAATATAATATAATGGAGAGTGTAAGTGTTAGAGGGTCAAGTTTTTTCTTTTTAATAAATAAAAAGACAATAAGTAGATCAAATAGAAATAGAATGCTAGTGTTAGAGAGTCATGTGTAGATGGAAAATATGCATTTTAGCCATTTCTTGAAGATGGCTAAGAACTCAGCTGCTCGGATTGAATTGGGAAGGTCTGTTATCAAAGTGATTTTGTGCTTTTTTCTATTTGTGCTCACTTGCAGAATATATATTATTACACTACATACTTTAAAAAGTAAAAAGTAGTAAAAAATAAAATGTAATCTTAGTTATATAGATATATGTCACCATTAGTTCAGGTTACAGTTAATGGCTTACACTAATGTGCTTCCATTTACTCTTACTTTTTTCTTTTCTTTTTTTTCTTTTTTTGGTTGATCTTTTCAGATTTTATTTTGAAACCTGTGTCACTAGGCAGCCACATGAACTCACCTGGGTATCTGCATTGAGCACTTTGATCCTTTGAGTTGAGATGAAAAGATCCACCTCCGTCAAAGTCTGAACGTCTCCCTCTGGACTCTGCTGACAAAAAGAAAAAAAAAAAAAACAAGAACAAAAATATGAAAAACTACCCCCGACCTCCAAGAGGTCACAATGCCATAACTCACAATGGCTCATGAGAAGACCTGAAGAAAAGGCACAACCTCTCAAACCCCTAATGAAAGCATTTTTAATGCTTATTCATAAATCATGCACTAGCATAAGCTTGTCCACATGGGAGGGTTATGCTTAACCTCTGTAAATTGCATCATTAATAGCCCAAATGGGAAACAATATGGTATGCTCAAGTGCAAAGAACATATGGATTGGAAATGTGAAACTGCATTGGTTATCGATAGCCTGTCCAATTAATAATTGATTACTGCTGGGCAATGGTGACTAAGTGCGTCGCACAATCAAAACAACGGTTCAAAACATTTTTCAAAAAACTTCAAAGCTTATAACTGAGAAACACAGTGAGGTAATCAGGCCAAGAGACGAATAATCACTGGGTATACAGCCCCCTGTGATAAGTAGAAGCCATGCAGAGGTTTGAAGTAATGAGATGATTGACACTAGAGAGCGAGTGAAAGAGAAAAAAAGAGCAAGACCCATTCGGTGCAGTGAGGTGGAGCGCAGGGTGATGCAAAAACAGACGGGTAGGTAAAATGACACAATGGCAACACTTAACCAGCTGTCAGGCTGTCTCAGAGTGCCAATCATTTACCTGTCAGTACATTTCTGCTCAGATTCTTGCTTTTGTTTTGTTTTTTGTTACTGCAATAAGAAATGGTAGTACAAACGGATGACTACAGCTACGTTTTATATAGGGTTAAAAGTGCAGTCTGTGCAAAACAGCTTTGAAATTTTGACTCCATATCTTCAAAGGGTTATATGAATCAGTTGCAACCCAGAAGTAGCTGGTTTTCCAATAGTTAGTTAGAGTTTAGAGTTTAAGAGGCCCTCACAGATCCCAGACAGCCGGATCTAAAGTTTCACTTCACATGGTATAAACCAAAACTTATGAAAGTTACATAGATGATGAACATAGACATGGAGTAGATGGTTAAAAAAGGCATGTTCTTCTTCTATCTCTCTTTTTTTTTTTTTACACACCGCCTTTTTCTTGATTTTGGCTGCCTTCTGTACCCTCTGGATCACGTTCAGGACAGTACAGGGGTCGTCACACACGGGAGCAGCAAAAAGGCATGAAGGTAAAAAAAAATACATTAAAAACAGGCAAAAACATATAAACAACCAAACACAAAGTCTGCATGCCATGTATGGCATGTGTGTTCTTTGTACACAAACACAAACAAACCCAGAATGCAGCAGCATCTCCCCCTGCGCACACATACATACGGATAGCAAATCATAAGACATGCAGATATGGGTTTAATAACTATTACTGTACATTGCAAGCCATAAAAAGAAAATAACTTCTTTTATGCATTGACATTTCTCAACAGAATAAGAAAAATGTCTATTTGTATCCAATAAGATATGTTGATCCTTTTTCAACATAAGCAGTCATTACTTTCAACAAATGTCCTATTGTTATAGTTGTGTGATTCATCAATGACACTAGATTCATTGTCAGAATCTCACAACAAATGTAGCCTAACACCTCAGTTTATCAACCTGCCATATTTTGACTGCAGGGAGAACAACAGCTGTCATAGTGGACTGACTGGATACCGTACAATGTTTTCTACTGTTCAACATCTCGTCAATAAAATCATACAAGAAGATGTTAGTAATTAATATGTTTGTTTTTTTCCTCAAGAACAACACTTAATGAAAATGGCAAGATATTAACAGTGCACTAACATTGTTTTTTGAGGAAGAAAAATATAGAAAGAATATGATTGTTTTAAATAATATTTAATTCTGCAGTAAACTGATATTTTCGTAGACTGGAATGAAATGGCATAATTTATACTATTTATAGTAAATATTTTGAATTATCTTCATCTATTTTTATCATTTTAGTTTTATTTAATATTCTATTTTGTTTTTTTAGGTTTAAAAAGACTCCATAAACTGTGTAATGAACATACAACATAAACAGATAAAGAAGAGAGAGAAAAACACCTCTATGTATAGACTCTCATTATGAGTCTGAAAGCATGTGAGCATTCTGATCCCATTCTGCTCTTTCTGTCTCTCTCTACCTTCTTCCACCAGACTGGGGCATGATCCTTTGAACTGCTCTCATCTCTTTCTGGCTGAGCATCATGAGCACAACTACTCCTTTACTGTCATTTCTGCTGCCAACATGCCTCATCCTCCACTGGCAGAGGAGAGGGAGAAAAGAAGAGATAAATCAACAGCACGGGAGAGAAAGAGCTTGAAAGTCAAGGGGAAATGAGACAGTGAACGTGTGGGCGATGAATGTTGCATAAATACTGCATCAATCTAGAGGCTACAGGGATACATTTCAATAAAACATTACGCTTTTTTCCTGTTTCTTGCCTAAAACAAAAGAAATGGCTACATCTTGCTTTCTTGGCCAGCATGCAAAAGAATGTGCTGCAATTTTGTTGGCTTAGGTACTGCTCTTATTATTCAGAGGAGGTGAGATGCTGGTGCCAGACTGAGGTATGGCCAGTGTTTCTCAGCCCTTTTGTTTTATGTACCTCCATCAGTATGGATCAAGTACCCCTTCATTGACACAAAAAATAAAAAATGCGTTCCTTTTAACTCATACAAACAAGCATGAAATATGAGAGTGAGTGAGAACTTCCACAGTGGCAAAACACTGTGGGTTTTTAAGAGTTGCATTGTGTTCAGTTTGCATATTCTGCATGTTATGATCTTGATTTAATAGCATATTTTGGAAACCAGTGGTATCATTGTGTTTCTTTGGCTCAAATAATGCAAACAACAACAGTAACACTGTTTATTTTTGGGCTGGTCCACTCAAAGGAATAGTTCATCCCAAAACTAAAAATTTGCTAAAAACTAAAAAATGTAAAAAAAAAATTGAAAAATTTAGCATTGCCTCACTTGCTCACCAATGGATGCTCTGCACTAAATGGGTGCCATCAGAATGAGAGTCCAAACAGCTGATAAAATAATCACAATAATCCACACAACTCCAGTCCATCAACTAATGTCTTGTGAAGGGAAAAGCTATTTGTTATAACAAAGTTTTTAATTTCAAACCATTGCTTTCAGCTAAAATATGAGTCCTCTATAATATTACTTCTTCCAGTTAAGAAGATGTCTCATCTGAATTAGGAGAAAAATATCCACAGGTCAAGCACCGTTGACAAGCGAAAACAGACCAAAACAGTTCTAAACAAATATGTCTGTGGATTTTGATGGGAGAGGAAAACACGGGATGGACTTGTATTGTGCCCAAAAATTACAGCAAAACGTTAAAATGTTGTGATGCTTTTATCATTCTGACGGCACCCATTCACTACAGAGGATTAGTTGGTGAGAAAGTGATGTAATGCTACATTTCTCCAAATCTATTCTGATGAAAAAGGCAAATAAATTCATCAACGTCTTGGATGGCCTGAGGGTGAGTAAATTTTCAGCAAATTTTCATTTTTGGGTTAACTTATTCCTTTAATTGATGCAAATTGAAGAGTAAACAAACAAACAAATAAAAAAAATAGGCTCTTTTAACTGTAGGTGAAACCCGCAGCTACCATATTGAGCATCACAATTTCTCCCATTCAATTTTATATGAGTCAACCGTCTCCTCCCCTCTGGGTATGCGTACACCTGGTTGGAAATCACTGCTTTAGAAGTGCGGCGAGAAAAACACTGTCCTCGGGCTCTGTGCTGACATACTGCTCACTCAGCTGTGGACAGACACATTATCATCTGCAGAGTGGAAGAGCAGATGTGTGGGTGCATGAATGTCAAAGTTGTGTGTGAGTGAGATACAGAAAGGATGGAGGAGAAAGGAGGGAGGATTGTGCAACTCATCTCAACTTTTAAAGATCTAGACACATAATAATAGCAGGGATAGAGAGGATAAGGAAAGAGTGTGTTGCCATGGTTTCATTTTGAATGGCTTTTAAAGGTGGCAGGCAAGAGAAATGACCAGATTGGCCCTCGGCAAAGGGAACAGAAGGTGGTCGAGAACACGAGAAGCCGAAGCTGAAGCTGCGTTCTGATTCAGAAGGTCTCTACACAGTGTTCACTCAGCAGGGAATATCTGTCGAAGTTCAGTTCATCGAACAAAATTAGTTCATGTGGAATGCTCTATAGGGCCTAGGAACACAGACATCATCTGAAACGTGCAAATTATTACATTAATGACTATATATATTACATTTATTTTATATACTGTATGTAGCTTTAAAACAATGCTCAACTGGTACAAATGGGCCCAAAGTATTGCAAGAAAATATCCTCAACACCACTACACCACCAGCAGCAGCCTGAACCATTGATACACAGCAGGATGGATCCATGCTTTCATGTTGTTTACAACAAATTCTGACCCTATCATCGTCACGGCAGAAATCGAGAAGAGGCAACCTTTTTCCAGTTTTCTATTGTCCAGTTTTGGCGTGCCTGTGTGAATGGTACACTAGAGCATTTAAAAGCAGTATTCAAGTAAGAAATGTCTTTTTATTAAGCTATAGAAGTTATTCAGTCCAGGTTAATATAAACCTGCTGTTTACCTTCACAGACGTGGTTTTGTACTGTGTTTTTGTAACTGGTATGTGTTTTAACATAAACTTGTGCGTATTTGATAATTTACATGCAATAAGACATGAAAGAGAACTTAGTTTAGTACTCACATGCCATGTGACAGCCGCTTTCTGTGCATGTGCTTTGGTTGTGTGTGCTCAGAAAACTGTATATCAGAAGTTTGAACTGATATGGCTTTCTTATATTGCATGACTTCAGTGTATTTTGGCAAAGATCTGAAGTAAAAGCAGTAAAGACACAGCCCTATTCTGGAAAAGAGGGCAGGGGAACAGCAGCTCATTTGCATTTATAGAGATGCATGAAAACTGTGTTTCTGCTTCCATACAAAATAGGCATGATATAATAAAATGATATAATAATCTGTGAAGTATTTTGAGCTAAAATTTCACAGACAAATTTTGGGGACACTTGAGACTTATATTACATCTTGTAAAAAGAGGTATAATAGGTAGACTGTAAAAAATGACCGTTAATTTAACTGTAAAATAATGTAAAAATGCTACAGTAAAAACCTGTTAAATGGTTAACGGTAAATTCCCCTACTATATACAGTGAAAAACTGTATTGGACATTGCATGTAATTTTACAGTAGTATACCATGTTTGGAAGTGAAAAAGAATGTATAATTTATAGTGAATAACCAAAATTGACATTTCCAGAATTCCCTGCATTAATTTTCAAATTTTTGGTTTTGTTTTGTTTTTAAATAACTGTTTATTAGTTTTTTCTTATCAGTTTTGTACATTAGGGATGTACTGTATGTTACACATAATGTTGTTGAATTAATGTTTATTGCATTATTTCAGTTTCATGTGTGATGAACCATGATGGTGTTTAGTGTTTGTGTGAATGACTCTGTGCA
>SCHK01430764.1:3351-14580 GCA_004124795.1 Poropuntius huangchuchieni | reverse complement strand
ACACATTTCAGTTTAAACAACTTGTAAAAGTGCATGTAGCAGTAGTCCTTGGGATCAAACAGCTTAAAGGGGTCATGAACTGAGAACTCAAAATCACTACATCACCTATTGAAGCAGATAGTGGGAAATCACAAAAGCAGCAAACGCTGGTCTACGCAGAAACCAAATGATAAACTTTATTTGATTAACTTTATTTTTAATTAAGTGCCAGTCAGTAAGAACTTCAGTAAGAACTTGGTCCTTTGTTAACTTCATTTTACAGAGGATTAATTTACAAACAAGGCACAATTCGATGTGGGATTTGATATCGTACCACACAAGTGTATCTGGTTTTATTTCGTGATCACTATTGCTTTGTCCGTTATTACAGATCGTTTGATACGTACTGAGTATTCATGCATTTTTAACCTAAAAGCAGCATCCTTATGTGAAAGATGTAGGCTGTCAAACACACACACAACTGTTAGCCAATCATAGCAGTGGGTGTTTACTTCTGGGGAGTCTACAATCTGTCACGTCTATTCAAACAGAGTGTTCTGATGAGGGGGGTCTATTATTTCTAGATTATGATGTTTTTTGATGTAAAAATCTTGATAATATTATACGTGTTCCTCAGAGAACAGTACAAAATAATACATAATAAAAAAGGCAGTTCATGACCTCTTCAACAACCTCTGTGCTAATGTATTTATCCTCCAATACGCAGATTTCTGTCCAATCACATGCGAGAATACATTCTGCAGGTAATCAGCGAATATGTTTATGGTTGTGATTTACCTGAAGCTTATTGTCTGTTTAACTCTGAAGAATGCCTCTTGTCCTCGAGATAAAGATCGCTCTTTTCCTCTTTTAACAGGTTGTAAATTGAAGTTGGCTCCTGATGAATGCGGCGGTTTAAGCCTTACTCCATCAGTTTCAGTTGGGAACACGATTCAGGATACCTGTCAGCAGGCAGAAGATACATTAGCCATGTTGTACGAATGGGGTTTAATCATGTACATGCAGCCAAGCGCCTCATGTGGGCTTCAATTCACAAATATCCCCAGAGCTTTAAAAAGAATAGCCAGGAATGATGACAAAATCATAATCATCACAGATGGATGAATCAACTGTGCGTTTAGATAAACCTGCTGTGTGAGGATCTGTTGGGCGAGATAAGACTGATCTCTCTTTCTCTCCGCGAGCTGCAGGCCTTGTGATTATCTTTGCTAAATCAAACGCGTGGGGATCAACTTTTGTGTGTGGGTTGAACAGGACAGAGCTGCACTCGATGCTGCTGCAGGGTGGGAAGATACATTCTGTTACTAAACACACGTATTCAATCTGCATCCAGTCAGTCGAGCCTGTCTAACTGAGATCTGCCGATGAAAACATGTACACGGATGCGCACATGTCACAGGATGCCGGCGCATTGTCTTTCAGCTTGATTAAAACACGAGAAGAAGTGACGTTTATCACACTGCTGTCAGATGAGATACATGGCTTTGTTGGCACGCATCCATACATACAGCAAAATGACACACGCATACACTTTAGCTATTATTCGAAAGATTTCTTCAACATCCACACAAATCCTACCCAGTAAGCCGTCACTGAGAAGGATAATAAAAAAACAAATTAGCCTCCTTCCCACTCCTTTTTTCTGAATTATTGCACTGCGGTTGTGGCACGGCTGATATTGAACGCTCACAGGAAGGTGATGAACACGAATGTAAGCACTTAGCTGTGATTAGCGAATATGAGAGCTTAGAGCCGTGTAGTCGTCCATAAACGTCCTTGGACTTACGCAAAGAACCAGTGCACTTTGACCCTGTGGAAGTCACAAAAAAAAAAAAAAGCTCTCCCACACTTTGCCTGCAGCGTCAACAGTCTGATCTAAAAATGACAGCCTTGCAGCTAGACTATCCTTGATATGAGGCCCGCAGACTCGCTGGTACGTAATGCAGTTCTCATCCCGGGGACCATCTGATTCCTCAAATTACTTTCACAGGCTATCATTCCTTACATAAAACATCCCCAGATTTGGGAAAGTTGCAGGTAAGAGGCGTAGAGAAAGCGAAACGGGGAGCAACAATGCCTTTGATAGCAGAACAGGCATGTCTGCTTAAATGCTCGGGGAAGCTCAAGCGTGTCAGGACTACAGATCCTTTGGGAAATCAAGACTTGGAGAAAGGCAGACGCTCTGGAAAGATCCCCAGCTCTAAGAGCTGAGATCTGACATTTTGAAATGTGAAGTTTTGGACCACCTGCTGTAAACGGAGGTCCATTCTGAGGCCTGATTAGAAAGAGCTGTGAAAGACCTCATTTGTCTTGTTACATCTGGCGCTCGGCTCTGGTTCTTCTGCTGAGAATCTCTCTTGTAATGAGATCAAGCTCTGAGCGTTCGCTGTGTGATGTCTATGTCTTCATTCATCTTCTGACGCTGAATTATGCAGCGCAGATCTGTTCTTCGCAAAAGCTGTTCTAGGAAAAATAAATATTTGACATTGTTTCCAATAGGCTTTAGGACCCTTGGAGAACTTGTAAAAACTTTCATTAGTGATTTGAGGGCGCGAGGCCACGGCGGCTAATCGGAGACTGTGAGGGATGAGTGTGTGGGGGGCTCACAAAACAGAAGATTGTACAATGATTGTAGATCTTACGAGATGTTTTAGTGCTGAAAATGCAATCTATCGATTCGGAGAAACTATCGGGATTGTTGTAAAAACATTTTTTTTTTAAAGAATTATTAATTTAAACATTTCCACAGGCTACAGTTTCAGACTATTAAAAGCACATTGGTACAATCTTTTCCTCTGAGTAATGAATGATTTACTGTCCTTCACATAAATGATTAGCTCGATACACAACATAATATATAGCTATTGTGAATCTCACAGCTTCCAACAAAATGGCCACTCTGACCCTGCAATGCAGTCTATGGCAAAGTCGGAGAGTTTACCTTCTCTTAGTCTAACAACTGCAGCACAAAACATCAAGTTGAGGTAAAATTCAGGTAAAGAAATAACAGAACATCTTCTCTACAGGACTAGTGAAGACTTCAAGGGACAGTTTTACTGCTGTATTTACTGTATGATCAGTCACAGAGCTCATCTACATCCTGTCACTCGCACATTTACATTTGCTTGTATTGTTGCCATCCTAATATTGCTGTCAGGAAAAGACAGTGTCACTTTCTTTCACCCTAACGTTCCACTCAATTCTTGAATGCCTTTTATGAACAGTTCAGAAAAATGCAATCTTTTTACTAGCTTTTGTCCCCCAGGACTTAATTATTTCCAACACCTTATTATGCTTGTCCCTAGTCAAAATATTGTATCCTCTGGCATCATCACTCTGAATGCCAGCTGTTCATTTCTGGAGGAATATCTCCACAGTGTGGTGGGAATCTATAAAACATTACTAAGACATGGTTTTACTTCTCTCATTGATTATTTAATACAAAAAAAGGCTGTTACAATGTGTACTCATACATTCGAAACGGAGGTATAAATATATGTTTTTGCTCACATTGTGGTGCCTTTTTTATTATTTGATTCTAACAAAACGCATGTCTGCTGTTTGCAAAGATCATTAGCACCATCTGCCGGTCAGATCGTATTAGCAACTGCTTTATTATTATTATTATTTTTTATAATAAAATTACCTAGTCGTTTCTTTCAATATTTCATAGCTAGGATGTTTGTATCGTAAACACTTGCGAATCATATTACAATCTTTAAAAATACAGCTAGAACGACACATTTTCTTCACACAACACTTGTGTTCTAATCTAAATCATTCATCTTTCCTCACATATTGGTGTTTTCAATGGTAAGGAGTGTGGGGAATGACGTCAGTCAACTGAGGGACTGTCGCAATTTTTTTTTTTGCGACAGTGGATTAAAAAAAACAAAACAAAACATTTTCACACAAAAATTAGGCTCCAGTTGTTTAGCGGTTTTTTGTTTTTTTTGGACTCATCCACTTAAGTGTTCCCTGGGAATGAAGCCCATGACTTCAAGCTACAAACACCAGCTGTAACTAGAATTTGAAAGCGTTCTTATGGCGCGTTTACTTTTCTCAAAACAACCCCGCGTGTCAGAGGCTCGTTCTGGTGACGTCACATACAGGGCGGTGCTCCGAGCAGATGTATTTCACAGGTGTAAAGAAAAGTAAATGCCAGAGGAGAAGAACGATTCCGTTTAGTCCCGTTCTTTCATGTAGACTCAGGTGTACAATGGCCCCAAAGTGTATTGGGGGCTGCGCCGCGTTATTTGTCCTCGGGATTACATTTGATATCATCGGGTTTGCTTTGCTTTTGGTCGGTGTTTTTGCCAATCTGCGATTGGACGGCAGATTTTACGGAGACTTCTTAATATATACTGGCTCTTTAATAGTTTTTCTCAGTCTTTTTTGGTGGATCATGTGGTACACTGGGAATATTAAAGTTTCCTCTGATGATCTGGAGAAGAAGACTTTTGATAACTTTGCGCACTGGGCGCGGAAGCTCTCGGAGCGACTGTCCAGAAAGGGGATGAGCAGCGTGAAGTGCACCGATAACGGAAAGAAGTCGATGAACGGCGACGTGACACATCACGCTCCGACGCGGATAACGTGGGAAAACTCAGGAACGGCGGGATGCGTGAATGAAGCTTACGACCGAAGCTCCGACGCGCCACCGAATGAGAAGACCGTGGAGCTGGAGATCCTGAAGAACTCCGAGATGTTCCTGCAGAGCTGCGGGAAAGCGGAGAGATTTCTCTGAACACCGAGAGGTACGTTGTCACTTTGTAGCTGCTGTCTGTTCATTTGGAGAACAACCTAATGTGACATTCTTCTTGAGTGATTTCTCTGTATTGTGCTGTAGATTAAGGAAATATCTTAATATTATGGAAATCTATAGCTGAGTTTCATAAATAGCCTGTGCTGTGGCCTAGCTCGGACATTAAAAGTTGATTTAGCCTAAACGGAGGCAAGAAAATGAACGGGATGCAAATGAAACGCTGAAGTAGAGATTGAGAGTGTAATTAACGTGTCAACAGCTCATTTCCATATTTTAACCATCTTTTGAAATTCTCATGATAATATTATAGCCTGCTTGTTCATGTATTTTTATCCAACTGGATGGAATGTTTTGTAGTGAGTCAAACCACTAAAACCACCAAAAATGATGTTATGGAGCATCTGAAATCTGTTAATTAGTCCTTCATGTGCAGACATTCCGTTTTCCTATCTACATAGTGTTTTTTTTTTTTTGTATCTGTCCACTGATGAATCTTTATGAATACTGTGTACCTGTGTGTATATATATATAGGCCAATTCTCATAATTTGATATTCTGCTTTTATGTGTAGTAGTACACAGCAAGAAAGTACACTTTCGGACATCGGGGCTTTAGAGATGCTATCAAAGCCGAAAGTGAATCTAATTGACGAATTAAAATGGTATTTGCGAAAAAATGTTTATTTTGATTTCAGAAGTTTCTGCAGTAACACTCAAACCAAAAAAATATTATTCAGTCAACCAAAACGAAAGAGAGAGAGAGAGGGAGAGGGACAGGGCCATTACAAAACATAACAGGAATGGCCTATTTAACTTCGTATTATTTGCTTCAGGGTCACATTGCAGTTCGGTGTTGATTACTAAACTTTACAAGTTAAAGCTCATTGTAGCTATCAGTTCTATAAATAAAGACATACACTGTTTTATGAAAAAAAAAAAAAAAAAAAAAAAAAAAGTATTTTTTGTTTTGTTAATGTCAACTGCCGTGGCTGTTGTGGTCCTGAGAATTTGTTTTGGCCAGTACTGAAAAACACTGTTGAGATTATATTTCAAAACTATACTTTAACAATGTGTATTCCATCAGTATTTGTTCTATGGATTCAGTGTCTTGAGGACATTATGCACTTGTGAAACTTGACGCTGTTCTTCTCTTCTCAGGTGCATTTTATTTCTGTTCGTCAGAGTCTGACTAAGACGAGGAAAAGCAGAAGTTAAACTGGAATGTTTTAACCAAACCTTCATATTTGGACTGACTGAGAAATGAAGTCATTAATCAGGGATTTTTTAATGAGCTTTTTATATATGATTAATAAATGTGTACTTTTAACTTATACACACACTGAAAGTTAAATTTCAGATTTTGTGTTTATTTTTCATCTTTATCAAATAAAGAGTTTTCAGAAAATTGTTTGGCCAGTTACTTGCTTTTGTTATTTTACACGATCTGGAGGATTCTTATTATTTCTAATAAATCTTATTTGATTTTATTCTTCTAAAATGTATGCATTGTTCTATATAACCCCTTTATTCTGGCTTTATGATTATGTAAAGGCACTTGTTTCTGTTATTAGTCATACAGCCCTAACAGTCATATGCAGTTGTGTATGAACTACTATTTGAACTCTGTTAAAACAAACATTACAAATATTCCTCTGCAAACCTTTATTGGGATCAAAGTATTTTCTGCTCAGACCCTGAGCATTTCAGGAAACCTGTTCACCTGGAAGCGTCGCACCCTTTTTCCATCTTGCAGCTCTCCAATGACACAGGAATGGACTGAAGACCTGTTCGGTGTGTTAACTAGAAACACAGCTCTGTTATAAACAGTAAAGTTAGGTGTGAGTTACACATGTACTCTTATCAAATACTGCAACATCATCGCTTTTTCACCTAACATTATGATTACAAACCCAGAGAAACCTGCCAGACAAATACAAGTTTAAAAGACACACCCTGCTATTGTGTATCTGGATATTTGAGCCATTAAATACTCAAGTCTTTCACAATCACAGTAAATGGACAATGAGGGAGAGAAAAGTAACCACAGGTAAAGTCATGAAAATCATACTTAGACGGAGTTGTTGGACAGTGACATTGCAGACGTGGGATTTGTTCTGATATGCTATGAAAACTCGTGCAGTACAGAGTTGAGTAATCATGCTGAAATACCTCTCATGTAAACCCCTGGCAGTATTACCTCACAATAACCGCCGTTTCTAAGTTTCTGCCACCATAGAAATGCAAATTACGACTCCTATTATTAATTCATTAACGCTGTCAAGAAATCAGACAACCTGTCCAACAAGCAGAACAAGACGGCCCAGATGGACAGCGGGGTCATGTTTCCCATCAACACCTGAGGTGTGAGAGCGATATCCAATGATCCGACCACCTCCAAATCACACAACCCTAAAGAAACCATTGGCTGCGGCAGAAGAAAACATCCTCTCGTTCCTGTAACTGTGACCGTCCTGCAGCAGAATGTGTAAAAGATGCTCGATCCTTTAACGAGGTAATGTTACCTTTGAAGAAATACTGCCTACTGCGACACATACTACAGAAATAATGTGATAATTGATAAGAACCTCCTGAAAAAATAAATAGGCACTTTTTAAATAAACAGGCACAATAAATAGGAAACACTTAAAAGTAACAATTAACGTTTCCACGTCATTACATGTCGCTCCCTTCTATTTAACGATGATAAGTGACGCAATTACTGCAGTTTCTGTCAACAAACTAACTATAGGATCTTCATCCGTAAATCATTTTCCTTTGTTTCTTAACCTGATTCTAATGAGTAATCCGCAACAACTTGAATAGAAGATGTCTTATTTCTCACAATAAATCATTCATATCCCATACTCCCTTCTGGGTGTACTTTAACTTCACGTGGAGAGTCAACAAAGCCTTTGACAATAATGGACCGGCTACTGTTGATAACACAAGGCGGTTTCTCTCATTTGGATTTCTCTGAGAAGTTGGATACTGCTGCGATAGCATTTATATCATCCTGCACAGAAGTGTATCATACAGCGCCATCTAGACAACAAAATCACCTTCAGCAGTCACACACATACAGAACAGAAATTATGGAGTTTTTAATTTAATTTATAAAAAAATGCATATACCCACTGAAGCTGAACAACATCTACCACTTATTTTTCCTTGTGGAACATGTACTATCTTGTGAGACTCTTTCAGTTGTTTGAACAAAATAAAATAATATTAACAGGCAAAGAGACAACTTCAACACAAAGATAACAAACACAGCCAACGACATCTTGAATATAAAAAGAAAAACAATGGGGAGGAAAGGAAATACCAGAAACAAAAGGTAAGTGCAGTAATGATCCCAATTGTATAAAATATTATTTTGCTTTTTTTTTTTTCTTCTTTCTTCCTCTGCAGTTTCCTGCAGTCAGGAAACGAATCAGATACAGCACATTTTCTCAACACATTCATGCAAGCTGATATATTTTAACAAAGGAATTACAAATGGAAATATATTTATCTCATAGGTTATTGGTTAAAATATGAAAAAAAGAGGATGTGAGTAAACATCATTTTGATTTGATGTAATAGCAAATAACTCAAACCCTCAATAGTGTTTTTTTTTCCTGAAAAATAAAAAAAAATAAAAAAGAAGAAACTACATTCATTTCCATGACCACGAGTCCACGTCTTTGAAAATTAAAAATCAAATGTGGAAAAAAAAGAAAAAAAAAAAGAAAAAGCAAAATGACCTCAGTTCAGCACTGCCTGTTTAGTTGAGTATTTGTGCCTCAGGAAACACACACAAATAAGATCCTAAAGTACACATACGACAAAATACTGCATATCTACTAAAGACTGCATTAGGTAGGTGGACATGGTAGCTAGCTGCCATGATACAGGGATAAAAAAAATAAAAAAACAACAACAAAAAAAAAAAAACCTCCCCACATTTCCTTTGCCCAAGAGAAAATCGCTCATTTTTCCATCTGTGAGTATGAAGTTGAAATAAGGAGCAGGTTCACATTTTAAGAGCTAATCGGTGTTAAATGATGTTTGGCAAGTCCATATCTGCCCTGTCTTTTCAGTCAAATGCAAGTGTTCAAGACCTCTGACTGGGAACGGGGGAATCGCGAGCACACATCTGATACACATGCGTGACATTACACTAATATTTATATTGGTCATTGGCCGGTCGTTTGTTTGGTAACATAAAGGGGGTTCCGTCTATTTGCTCTCCATCCACGTTCAGCTTAGAGTTCATAGTGATGGAGACCTTCTCTGCTGGGTTACAGCCACAATACATTTCATTTTATAACTTCAAGTAGGCTATATTAATATATGTGTGTGCATATATCTGTGAGTATTTACCTATTCATGTAAAAGGCCCACCGTCCCTCCTTCAGAACAGCAATTCTCTCTTTTCTCCTCCACTTCGCATTTCTCTCACCCCGATTCTAAATGTTACTTCTCTCCAAAATCCACTGACTTTCATCTCACCTCACTATTTGGCACCTCGGATTCATTAACAGATGATGTGGCTGCAGCAGGTGCGTGGCAGACGGGGAGAAACAAAAAAAAATGGGTTGAGGTCAAAGGTCGTGACATGGCTGCCCTAGTCAATGGCGTTCTGCTTGTCTCTCTCCGCTGTGACGGGGACGGCGTCCCCTCCGACTTCAGTCTTGACTCTTTTGGTGTTGGGCTGCTCCACTTGCTCTGCTCCGTTTTGCCGTTTGGTTGGTAGAGACGCCGAGGCCGAGGCGTGGGTCGCCAGCATATGTAGAGGACTCGCTGAAAAACAGCAGACGGAGCAAATGCAACTTAAATTGGCAGATCCCTTACCCGAATTAATGGGGTTTTTAGTCTAAATACAAGACTAGTAGCAGGATTGTAAAATGAATAGATGTGATCATTATGATCATTTGACAAAATGAAAAAAGCGCACTGTAGTTACTTTTGGGATCATTTTACTTTGTTTCATATCCCGTCACGGAGCCTGCTGAATATGCCTTTTTAAATGGTTTCGTGATGCTGATTGTTAGATTTTAAAACACAATCGCAATGTTTGCAAATTACATTATTGGCATTTGAAAATAAAGCGATCCTGCGCAGTCAGCAATCGCTTCCACCAGCAGTAGCCTAAGGCAAAACACACTGTTGCTCACATGAAACATTTTTATGTGAGTAGTATGACACAAGTGAGGTACAAAGCTTTGTCTATAAGGNTAAGGCAAAACACACTGTTGCTCACATGAAACATTTTTATGCGAGTAGTATGACACAAGTGAGGTACAAAGCTTTGTTTATAAGAGAAATAATTGGTCAGCAGGCAAACGTTACATTGCGGCTTTTCAATTCATGACGTTCGAGCTCATAAATTTAAATCAAGCCATACACAGCTGTGTGTTTTGTTTTGCGGGTTGATCCCAAATTTCCATGAACTTTATACTATTTGTTTCTTTTCCAAAATCCTCACTGTAGTAGTATATATTTATTTAATGCCATGTCAGCATCTTGGGCTATTTTCATGGCAAAAACAATTAAAAAAAATACAATTATAACAAATACAATAAAAACCAGCAAACAAACAAACACGTTATATATTACACAAGATTTTTTACATTAACATATGATAAAAATTCTGAAACTTTTTCTGGGAAAATGATACTAAATAACTGAGTTCACTAAATAAAATAGTTTTCTATATGTATTAAAAGCTGCCAAATCCTCACTGTCGCACCCTCTAATTTTGCAGGTTTCATTTCTTGTCATTCATTTTTAATCCCTGTTTTCGCATCTCTTACTGTGGTAAACATGCAGGTGGGAAAGATTTTGTGGCCATTAATTAAGAATTTGCTCTAACTGACTTAATTCCCTCATTTTAGTTAAATCGTGGGTTATCTAGGGAGCAAAGTAATAAAACATGGACCACAGCCACAAATAAATAAATTGTAGGAATTAATTATATAGCTGTGTCCTGCTTGTGTCCCGTAGCCCTGTCAAAGCGCAGTGCCTGATAGGACCTGGGGAAATAATAATTAAACATGACTTGGTTTCTAAATTTCTATTGCTTTCCATGTTGAGGGACTTTGTATTGTTTCTATTTTAAACGTGTTTTGCACATTAGCTGCACGCACCTCAAATTTAAATTGCTTAAATCGTCCATCTATATATTTAATTGACAATTAATTGATTGCCGATTAATCACTGACATCCCTAAATTCAACTGAAAAAAATAAAAAAATAAAGGGGTTATGAACAGCCTTATTTTTATTTTGTACTGTTCTCTGAGGTCCTTACAATGTCATCAAGATTTTTACAACGAAAAGCATCAATTTTGAAATAAGGCTATTTTCTGTCTTTTTTTGACCCCTCTCATCAGAATTTTACGTTTGGCGTAGACTGGAAAGTAAACCCCCACTGCTATGATTGGCTTGTGTATGTTTGAAAGTCTACATCCTTCATAGATGG
>SCHK01430752.1:0-15010 GCA_004124795.1 Poropuntius huangchuchieni | reverse complement strand
TTTCTTTCTTTCTTTCTTTCTTTCTTATACCTTACATTTAACATGATTTTAAGGATGTAGGCTACGCAATTAGAAAAAGTGAGGTCTAACACACAAGTGCGTATTGATCCACTCTGATGGGTTATATAGCCTACAGTATATGAACGAGCTGAGATGAAACGCTCGAGGTTCCCTCATCTCATCGAAGGTGAACGAATGCTGTAGAAACGCATCGAATCGAGCACGCAATGAGCGGTCAGATGAGAATATCGTGAGAGATGTGTGTGTGTGAGAGAGGGCAGCATCTGCGCCGAGGAGCCCCTGATGTCCGAGCAGCGCTCACTGTGTGTAGTTGATGGGAATGATGAGCTCGGTGCTTTGCGCAGTGAGTGAAGTTTGGCTCTGGAATTCAAACGCTCATACGTCACCGAGAGGCAACCCCTCACAGAAACGATTCAGATCACCGAAAAAGCAGAAGAATCACGCCGCGACAGGTAAAAGCTCCACAAAAGGTCACATTAACCATCCACACCCAGCGAGTTTCTGAATATTATGTCTATTACAACTTTTAGGATAGGCTTTTAAGTTGCGTCAAGTGACAGTTGACATGATGACATTTAAATACTCCTGTGTTTAAAACCGACGAACGACTCACAAGATCTGAAGAAAGCTGTTTTCTTCTTAGGGGGTGCCTTGCTCTGAAACAGGGTGTAATTCTCATTTTCACCTTAAGGATGTGTAACTGACGGCATCCCTCAGATCCAGAGAGGCTGTGGGGAAAGAGGACTGTACACGAGACTGTCCTGTGGTCCTGCTTGCAGATTCACTCCCAATTTCTTGCGGATTCAGTTACCAACGAGCGAGTCTCGCGCTCCTGTTTATCGAGGAAGAGTCGTGGATAATTCATAAACATGCAAACCACTGGATTAATTTGATTCATATGGTTCTGTGGTTGAACTTAGAGGATTCGTCGGTGGGAATAATTATCCATATTTCCAACCTGGCTGGCGAGAGGAGGACTGTTGCAATGTCATCCCATTCAACATCTTTGGAGCTTTGTGGAAGAGGGATGCTGTGAGTAGCCTATTATTGTTTTTTGCTCTCTCTCTCTCTCTTTTTGTTAAAATTCGCTTGGTCCATTACGATTAGAAAGGACACTGAAGAATAGACATAAGCGTTTCAAAATCCAGTCTAACCGTTCAGTTACAATGAAATTAATTTGATGCAGGAAAACGCGGCTTTTCCTTGCATCATTATGCGCGGTCCTAAAACAGAGGCATAAAAGGAAGAAAACGGGATTTTATACTTTAGGATGTCAGGATGTAGGGCTTTTAAACAGCAAGTTGTGTTTTATCGAGTTACGTTCAACAACACGTTCTTGTTTTACCTGTAAGAAAACTCGTGTCATGATCATGTGAGCACCAAATCTGAAGATTTTCCCTCAGGAGTGCGCTTCGCTTCTGCTGGATAAAACGAGGGAATTTACTAATGAGCGGGAGGAAACGAAAAGCAGAAAGAGCAGACAAAGATAAACGTGTAATTTGAAAAGGTTTTACATGATAGAGGACTTGTCTGTGCTTGCTTTGATATGTAACAGATGAATGCGGATTTTGGTCGAGTTGTTGATCCAACTTCAAATATCAGGCTAGCCTACTTTTCTTGTTAAAATATAAGGCTGATTTGATTTTTTTTAAATTAAACATAGGGATTGTAAATTTTGCTTCTTTTCTGTCATAATGGATTTGTCTGACCTCCTGAGTTGGTTGTGTTGCAAAGTTCTGATGCGTATATTTTTTTCTTTGAATATTATAGTGTCCTACAGCGTACTGAGGTTCCAGCTGAGAACGCAAAACGAGACGCGTCGATAGGGGGCGCACTTGCATAATGGTCGTTTTGAGGAAATTAATGAGGTATCAGAAGGAATATTCATCTAGATATATTTCCCATGCTAAGATCTCTGTCACGTTGTAAGAACACTGATATCGCATTTGCCAAAAATAACAAATGAGGCAAGTTTTATTCACGCAAACAGCAAAATCTTCATAAATTATGCTCTCTCTCCCCCTCTCTCTAATTAATTACATTAAAATAAAAGATCATATAAATGTAAAATGTAATTGTCAAAAGACCTGGCCTCCAGCCAAAGTGCATGCAATCTCAGCTCCACATTCATTAATGTTTGTCACATGGTTCATAATTCATTTGGTAATTTATTCATTTAATTATCAGTACGTTCAGAACATTGCAAATTTTTGCAACCACTCGACAACATGAAGACACAATATCTGTGTTGGACAAAATGTCATGTAATATAAAGTACTGATTTGAAGACACAAAAACAAGCACGCTCTGCTGTATTTAAACATCTGCATAACAATTATTAAATCACTGCAAAGCTAAATATAATCATCTAATCTAAACGCATGTCTGCAGAAATACATCAAACTTCGAGTCTTAGTCTCAAGAGAAAAGCCTAGATCCAATCTCACAATGCGTGATATTTTCACCAATCTCTGCTCAACTGCATTGAAACAAATCAACCATTCATGTTTGCTTGCTCTACCGAATTCTTATCAGCCGAAACTGTGCTAAATCTGGCTTCCTCGTTCATTTGTCTTTAATAATGGTGATATGATGCATTATTCTTCATGAGAATCGCTGGCTCCAACAGCCCCTGCACCATATGTTGTTTCTCTGCAGTTTTATGCCTTGCTTTACAATGCATCTGTTTGCGTATACATGCTGGCCACAGTAGCTGAGGGCCTGTGAGCTTCCTCTGCTCAGTCAGTCCAAGACTCTTCATGTGATGATGTCAGCTCCACTCTCTTCTGCCCTGCTTGCTGCTCAGATCCAGTGTCACATGTAATATTCATCATTTGCTCATTGCTAGCTATTCATTGCCTAAATTCCAAAATGAGATTATAAAATCCTGCGCTTCTCGCCGTTGTTGTGTAACTCCACTGGATCGTATTTAAAATGTATTTCAGGTAATGTAATTCTGAGCTAAAATAATTATTAAGCAGTGTTGCATAAGATTTAGCTATCTGAAGTCGTACTGAGTTTCCTCTGTGAGCAGAAACTCCTCAAAGTATATTAAATGGTGTATTTTGTAAACCTCTAAATGCATTATATCACAAACGGCCTGTATTATGTGTGTGTTTTTGTTCTGCAGGGAATGAAGTCGAGCACTATGGGGTTTTCCAGGTTGGTTCTTCTGACTCTTCCAGCTCTCCTTACCCTCATCAACATCTCACATGCGGCAGAGAAAGTGCCCATACTGAACATTGCCGTGATCCTGGGTCAAACACGCTACATCTCTGATAGAGATATACGGGCTCTGTGGAGCAAAGATGATCCTATTGACGTCAATGTGGTGACCCTGCTGGTGAATGAAACGGACCCCAAAAGCATCATTACCCATGTGTGCGATCTCATGTCCGGGACTAAAATCCATGGGGTGGTGTTTGGGGACGGCACGGACCAGGAAGCCATCGCCCAGATTTTGGATTTTATTTCCTCTCAGACTTTGATACCCATTCTGGGGATCCATGGTGGCTCGTCCATGATCATGGCGGATAAGGTCAGTCGGTAGATAGCATCAGCTCACCTAGAGCAGGGTACATAAACACTCACGTGCTTTCCAAATTTGTTTACCCCAAATCTGGAGCGGAAGACGAGCTTGAAATATTATTGAGAGCACAAAATGAGTTCAGTGGGTAAAAATGTGCACTCTTAATGTGGTTTGGTAATGACAATGATGTAAAATAATGTCATTAGTGCAACATGCAATCGTGCCTTAACTGTTCCCCTGACAAATTACCATATGGAGTTGTTTCACGACATATGCTTCATCTAAAAAGCTGGAGTAATCACTTTACTGAACCCGATAACAAATATCTCTTCATATTGAGCCATCATAATTTCAATCACATCTGTCATTATGCAACATTTACTTCATGTGAACAGCAAAAAGTGTGAAAGATAAAAGCAAAAATCTGATCTGAGATCAGTTTATGGTGCAATTCAAGATGGTAAACTTAGAGAGGTGATAATTTGCCACTCTGTTGACTTTGTTCCATTTTCATTACCGACCACTAACCACGCATCTGAATCCCCACTCGCTATAAAATCTTGTTGCAGACTTGCATTGAGTTTATATAATAATCCTGTTTCTCATGAGCACTCGCTGCTGCATTTAAATATGTTTACTTGCTTTTCATCTCAGGATGTCGCTGTATCAAATGAAGCAACGGTTTGAAAGCTTATTCTCAGGAGATTTTCTTCAGCGGTACATTAAGTCATTCTAAAGCACTCTGTGTTGATCCTTAAGGAGATAAATGTCTGCACTGTTTTAACTCACGGGGACCTTTGCGTCTTCTTTTGTTGAATAATACATCACGTGCATAAATTTTAAACTGTACACTAGGATGTGAGTATGTACTACCAGTGACATGTTGGTGTGAGCTTTGCATTGTTTAAATACAGTACATCTATGTCATGGTAGCATTTTGAAATCCCTATAATCCCTCTTCAAATATGCCTTAATTGTAATTTTGTGTGCATTTTAAATGCCCTAAATGTTGTATTTTAGTGTAGCCATGCGAGTTGATTCTTGTCTTTATTGGTTAGGAGAGACAAGGTGAAATTAATGGTAGCTCATGGCTTTTTCATTCTTCAGGATACAAGAAAGCATACATGTGGTAATTAATGTTGGGCCGCTGGGCAGGTCTTACTTCATTTAGTGCCCATGCAGCAGGATTTGAGTCCAATAAACACAGGGATCATTGGCATGTGTCAGGGGATCCTTTGTTTTATATCTAAAGTGCTGCCTCCCACTGAATGCGGCCAATGCGCAGGCACGCTCACGGCTACTTACGGCCAAAGATCAACTGTCGGTCTTATTGACGTTTTTAGGTTGCTTTTCCATATATCTTCAGCCTGAAGCAATTGATTTACGACACATGATTGTCATTTAATATACGCAGGTGCCAAGAGAGGCAACATACAATGGAGATGGCCATTTAGGCAATTTAGTTCTTTCTCTCCTCCATCACTGACAAGGAAATGCACTGATCTGTATTTCCAGTGTGGATATATAAATTCTGAAGTGCTTATCCATTTATATACCCCTAATAGATTCCCAGTAGATTCAGTATATGCACACTGTGGTTCAGACTGAGGTCTTTGCTATCTTTGACACTGGTATAAAAATCATTTCAGATGATTCAAATGTTCTTTGGAGACCCAGAATGGTTTAAGAGTGTAGAATGTTTTGTCATGAATGTTCTGACACAAACATGTTGGTGAATTGTTCTGTTCTGAGCCGATACCATTATTCTTATTGTGACCTCATTTAAGGCATGCAGAGCACTTAAGATTTTCATGGACTTGGTTTTTAGGGAGACTGCAGATCATTATGTTCTCTTTTGGATGAGATACAGCCCCCAATAGCCTTCAAGTGCTGTCAGTTTGGAGGAGGGACTTGTCACCCCAGAGAAGCGTGTAATGGATGCAAGAGCACACAGTGGTGCAGGAAAGAACTGAAAAATCAGCCTATCTTATAATTTCAGGTGATAACAGTCATTCTAAAATATTATGAGGTGTTTTAGTTTTACTTCTGTCCCATTTCTCACTGCCTAGAGAAGACTGGTTTAGACTCTTTGGTATAATTCTCTAGAGTCTAGACAACCTACTATTTGCGAGCTGACACAAAGTACAGAGTTGGTAAACTTTTTAACAACGGTGGGCTCTGGTTTTGTAGTAAATGTTTGCATAGGCTGAGTAACATTGTGGCCCTGTATTTTACATACACTACTATTCAAAATGCTCACCAAGGCTGTCTTTGTTTGTTAAAAAAAAATACATTAAAACAGTTGAAGGCAAATTACTCCAGTCTTCAATGTCACCATGATCCGTCAAAAATCATTCTAATATGCTGATGTGCTGTTGTGACACAATCAGCACAATACTAAGAAATGTTTTTTGAACATTCATTGTGTAGTTACGGCATCTACCAGAAGGGGCCAACTAATCAGCCTTTTGATGTTAACCAAGAAACGTTTAAACAAACCTAACTGTAACATTTTGCTACAGTCTAGTCAGAACTCTAGTTTTGAGTTCTGAATTGGGTCCCGTGAATCATATCCATTGAGCGCTTTATGTTGTTTGTATGAAAATTCATTAACAAAGACATGCTGTGAACAAGCGCAGCACTTACTGTTCACTAATAAGAGAGCATTTATGAACATACGAGTTATGAAATGTAATTAACTTGCTGCCATCTTACAACTAATAACCTGCTGTTGCTGTAGATGAGGGAACCACCAAAGGGTGGAGATTTTCAATTCAATTATTAATTAACAACAATGAGGCCACTGTGATGTCACAGCTGCGTTCAAGACCGCCATATTGCTTTTCCACTTCTACTAGTGTGAACAAAGTGGTATCAGTCCGCCTAAATAGAGGCCTTTGTGTATCCTCATTGTGTTCATTACTGTTCTCTCTATTTGTGATTTCAGCAAGTGTAGCCTCATGCGCACAATATGCAGGTGTGTCCAACGAAATGTATTCATCTGAAATGATTCTGAGCCACCCTCCTGAATAAAATAATTGCACTATTGTAGAGCAACACAGCAGAGATTGCAAATATCTCCTCAAATGCTAATGTCCTGATCCCCTGAGCCTCTTCTAAGCTGTACAATGGCATAACTAGTGTTGAGAGACATGCATATCTGTTCCCATCTGAAATGGCACAGTTGTAGATGGGATACCTCTTATGTGACTTAAACCTCACACAGATGTTCAGTGTCCAGCACGTTGTCTCTAGCTGTTACCTTAGAGGAGTCAAACATGGCTGCTTATTATCATTCTTTACCAGCATCACAGAGATGGGGGCTTGAACAAAGGGTGCGGAACTCATCAGATCACAGCAAATGTCCGTGGGACAAGCGTTACGACACTCTCTTGATTATAGTTGTGCTTTCTTGTGTGCCTAGCTCCTGTGGACAGGACAGCAAGAGAAAGAATTTAATTAGCTAACCGCTATTTCCAAGGCAATAAGGCTTTGCGCAGCGGTGCTGGAGAGTAATGATGAAAGGAGGCACTTTCCCACAGGAAAATCACAAATGAGATCTCTTTAAAATCTCAGTTGTTTCTCCTACACTGCAGTGAGACTGAATGAAGAGCACATTGAGAATTTAGCTATGCCTGATCGCTTAAAGATACACTCACAAGAGATCTCAAAGATGTCTCACGGTGGGTCTCAGCAATGTCCCGCAGGTAGTAATTTGCATAATATACGCTCAAACCATCTGCAAAGAAGGGCTTGCACACAATCTCACCTATCTTAATTTATTCCTGTGAAGAAATAGCTGACTTTTCAGCAGTCTCACATGATCCATCTGAAATCATACGAATATGCTGATTTGGTACTCATTATTTTATTATAATGAGCATCAAATCAGCATCAGATTATTTTCAGTGTAGACACTGTAGTACTGCTTAATATACTTGAAGAAACCATGATACAGTTTTTAGGATTTGCTGATGAATAGAAAGTTCAAAAGAACAGCATTTATTTGAAATGAAATTAAATGTATTTAAAATCAAATAAAGGCGTCATTTTTAATAGAAGCAGATTGATAAATTCTGTAACAAATGTTCACAAAGAAGTTTTGCACTCAAATATGTGCTTACACATGACCGAGATATCAAAGTCATGAAAAAAAAACATTTATAATCAAATACTTACAATATTGTTACAGTATCTCAAAAATATTTAATTTTTTGAATTTACAACTAAACTCNTCATGAAAAAAAAACATTTATAATCAAATACTTACAATATTCTTACAGTATCTCAAAAATATTAAATTTTTTGAATTTACAACTAAACTTCATTATGTCTTCTAAGCTACTGTATGAATGAACAACCTTTGAACAACATTTTTCTGAGAGTTAGTACGGTATCTACCGAGTTGTGTTTATTGTTAAGATGGCTGATACCACGTTTACTCAGAAAAGCTGCAGACTGTGCATTTTTTCTCAAAAACACATTTTCCATTTCTGCTTCACATTCTCATTTCTAAATCTTTGAGCAGATCTCTTTATTGGGTTGAAATCTACAGAGCTTGTGATTCTAGACAGTTTATGGTCTGTTTATTCTGCATGGAAGGTCAGTGTTCAGAAAATACAAGGAATAGTGGGTTAACAGCCCATTAAAAATTCTGCATTTAATTCTTCTTTTGCCATTAAAAGTAATTGTAGAGCTAATTTTGATGCTCACAGGCCTCAGTCCGGCAATAATATGAGTCCAAACGGGTTTTTGTTGCAAATTAAACCATATAAAATCAGCCAGGAAGCACTTGGCTGAATTGAATTGAATGGAAAAACAATCAGCCACAGTTTCATAGATTAATGCCACGTTTTCATTTATTCCCTCCTGGAGGCATAAACAGTTGTTAGTTAGAATGATTCTGAAAACAGCATTCATTAATTCAACTAATATAATATTTGAGAAATAGAGATGTATTCACTGGGATAATGCATACTGCAAATGTTACTTAAAGGTTTGCATTTTTTCACTATTAAAAGTACTTCCTCCTTTATCAGCAAGAAGCAGAGACAGCAATTAGTTAGTGATTTGTGAGTGGATGCAGCAACACTGGGTCAAAGAATGGCATGAGATTTGGGGCGGGACTGTCTGTTTGACCAACCAATGGCAAATGGCGTGATCAGGAACTAAATTGTCATTAAAAATGAATTAATAATCATTATTTTTGCAGACTCTCATTGAGATATCTGATTTAAGAACTATCTATTTATTTGGTAAGGTAAATCGAAGCAAACAAGTTTGCTGCAGTCCTGCAGCTGGAGGATTCCCAAGCAGCTGCAAGCTGCCCTCTGTGCTGGAAATGTGCCATTGACCCCTGGAAACTTTTCTGATGTCACTATTAATGAAGGATGATATGAAGACAAGGTAGTTTGCACCAAAGCAATCTAGGGTCACAGGCTAGTCGTCTGTTGTTTCTTTCGTTAAATGCTGCAAATTATTTACCATCAATTATGAGGTAAATGAAGCCTCTGACATTTATTAGACAACAAAGGTCTAGCTGAGAGATTGACCCCATAGCTACTCTTATGTAAGGACAAATCCATTGGAGGGTGTAATCACACATTGGGCCACTTGCTAACAGCGGACCTTAACAGCCAAACTGTAATCTTACGTAAGGCAGGCTGGAGGTACAGGGCGGGCTTGAAAATGACAATGAATTCACTGTGTTATGAAGCTTGGCTCATTAATTAAAGACAGGTCAGTGCAGCTGTGAAGGGTGAGGCACGAGGCAGATGTTTTTCTGGCTGCTGCAGTGTTCTTGTTTGGCCCGGTTAAGGGCACACAATGTTAATTTGATTGTTTTACTCTCTTGCTTTACGCAGTGTGAACACTATATGGTTACATTGTACTGTAAATGCATTTCATTTGCAGTTCTAATTTGAAAAACTTCATTTAAAAATAACATTTAATCACCTTTTTGACATTCCAAAACCTTAAGATTTCCTTTCTTCTATGGAACCGTAATTGACTTTTTGAATAATATTGTATTCTTGCTCTTTCCATGTAGTTACAATGAATGGGAACAGGCGCTTTCAAGCTTAAAAAAAAGCAAAAGTTCCATAAAAGTATCATAAAAGTGGTGCAAATGATTAATTGTGCATTATATTTTTATATTTCTAGAATTTATTTAATTATAAAAACTATAGATAGTTTTATAAAAGTCTTAGTAAATTCAGTTTGATTTGTTTCTTTCTCAGATTCACTGGCAATCTTGTCTGTTGCTGTGACAAGATCAGTCAAATTTGTGAACAAATCATTTAGACCTGTTTTAGATCAGCTTTAGATCAATGATTCAGACACAAAAGATCTACTAATGCACAAATTGGACAAGGAGAGCTTGCCTTGGGCAGATACTAAAATTTTCATTAAATAATGTCTTAAATATCAGTCTGTTTCTCTTGGAAAATGAGTTGAGTTGTATGAACTACTTTTATGGTGTCTTTTTTGTAATTTTGGTGCTTGACATCCCCAGTTTTATGTTCAATGAGAAAACAAAGTCATACAGGATTCGAATGAATTGGGGGTAAGCAAATGAAAACAGAATTTTTAGTTTTAAGCAAACTATCTTTTTAATGAATATAATAGTATTGCCACTATAAGAGTGCAAAAGTAGAATAACAATCATCCAAGTCCTGAAGCAGAGACCGAAATGCTTCCAAACAGAGTGCGACATAACTGAGCGCCAAAGAATTGTGCATGCTTTGCATCAAACTTTTTAGTACCTGATACTGTATTTTAGGCAGAGGAGAACTTCATCTTCGCAGCACGCTGTTTGGCTTTCATGCGACTGCAAAATGAATAAAGCATTCTTCTGGACTTGCTTGTGCTCAGCCGAGGCGAGATGAGAGATGCACTGCAGTGCTCATGCAGCGAACACAATTACATCAGAATACACTCCTCCGTATTGGTACAATTCCTTGTCAGATGCAGTGAAGTGTGCTCAAAGACAGAAAATGGAAGTGGATGGCATGAATTAAATATATTTTTCTTTGTGCTCAACGCATTCATTAGAAACTCTTTTTATGTACGATAGCCCAGCGGAAGTTACAAGATTGTTAATTGCTCACAAAAGCAAGACATAGTCTTGAGGAAGATTGAAGGCGTATCCCTGAGTCGATGAAGGAACGGCACTGAGTGGCATTGTTCTGTCTCTGCAGAGCTCAGGCTATTAATGTTAAGGATGTCAAACCTGCTCTACAGTCTGCAATAGGTCCACTTATTCAAAAGAACACTCACATGTACATAGTGTACTGAACCAAACCTATGGTGGCTTTGCTAAATTGTTTATAGAGAACCATTCAAGGTGACTTTTCAAACTAGATAAGATGGCAAAGAATAACCGTGCACAGAAAGCATTTCATTCCTGAAGCTGTTAAGCATCATGAGCGAACCTTTTTCTCATTGAGCTGCATTTGCTCCAGGCACTAGAGGCTGAATTTAATAGAGGTTATCCAAACAGCATTATTGCAAATGTATTACAAAAGCATGTACTTGAGGATTTTGATTGGATAATTGATTAACAGAGACTTAACATCTTAATCGATAGCGAGATATTGACCTGTTTTGTGCTCAACAGGAGGTTCGCTGTGCTTAATTCTGAATGGCCTGAAGCAATGTTAGTTCATTTTTTGGCTGCTTTTTTCATTTTCACCGTATATGTACATAAAAAAGGTCAGTTTGGGACAGCGACCATCAATGTGCGCACATTCTTATTTTTTTTTCCTCATGAACCCATGATCTTTTCTAAAATTGTCTTGCGCCTTGAGAGTAAACTAGTTTTTGTTCTACTTCTTCCCATGTTCCTTCGTTCTCAATACGTGGACATGCCTTAAAAATAGGTCCAAAGGTAGCAAAGATAAATGACAAAACAGCTGAGTTTTTCAGGGTCAGCTTTGACAAATGAGGCAGCGGACTTTCGGAGCTCCAGAGACTTCCACAGTTAGGTCGCTAATCTCAGGAGGTGAAGGGAAATGCGTTTTTGTTATGCTGGAGGCAGCAGTCGAGGTCTTGAAATAGTGCTATTTGCTGATGTAAATGTACACAGCTGAACTTAGTTGTCAGGGATGGAGGGGATAAACATCAGACTGTGGTTTAGATTCGATGAAATTCTTGTTTCTGAAACCTTGACTGGTTTTTGTACGCAACAAAAACCAAAGACTTTCAGCACGAGAGCATTCGCGAGTCGTGACAGCACTCCTTAGAAAGGAAAGTGTAGAGGCGTTCTGGTTCTTCAAGTGGCCTTGAAGATGTACGGAACATTGAGGGGAAATGTCAAAGAGTTTACTTCATCGGTAGAGTGACAGTGTTCGGCAGTCATAAGAAATATTGTGCGATGCTACAGTATGCTGCGTGAAGAACGAATGAGAAAGAATTTGAAAGAAGCAGCTTGTTCACTGTAGCTGAAAAGAGTGATTATGTGGCTGATAAATAACGGCTTCCCACATTACTCAGTTTCTGAGGTGGAAAGATGAGCCTCACACTAGAGATTTACCTCAGTGTAGGTCAAATAAATGACAAATCGACTGTACATACAGCCTGGACTATGTATGTTTACATGTTAGAAAAAGATATATTTGGACCACCCAGAAAAAAAAACCCTAAGCAAATATTAATTCTTAAGTTACCCTAGAGAAAACTAGGTAAATGAATTTAGTCATCACACTAGTATAATGCAGAGCATGAAAAATGGATATACATTTTGAGAAATGTAATAAATATTACATTTAACAGTGTTATTAAATGATCCATGTGTTCAGATGTATTTATTATTGAAATAGTAATGTTTCACAGAAGGAAGTAACTCATACAGGTTGAAGTGAGTAAATTATGACAGAATGTGATTTTTTTGATCAACTGTTGATATACATCCCGTATCAACATAATCTATATTCACATAATCTGTAATGAAATCTCTAATATCGGCCAACTGATACATTGCAGTGAACAAAAATGATTAAACACAGCCTTCAGTTTGGCCTCATTTTAAAGCATATTAAGAAAAAAGTTTGGATGTCCGTGAGTCCTCAGTCTGTTCAGAAATACAGTCAATGAACCAAATCAAAGGTGGGTGTCGACACGCTTTGAAAAGCCGGGGTTACTTTAACCAGGTGGCGTATTTTCAGCATCAGGCTGGCGGCAGTCCAGGCGCACCAGAGGACTTAACAAACACAGGTTCAAAACCAATTACCTTCACAGGAGGTGAATGATACGGGAACACTTAACTGTAAAATATCAAATTTTCAGAGGAGATTTATTGGATTATGGGGAAAGAGGCACTCGTATGCCCCATTTTATGTCTAAATTGAGATTCGAAATAGCAGATGCACTGCAAAGATGACACAGTTTCTCTTGGAAGTGTCTGTGATTATTGCCAGGATGGTGCATATTGAACTCCTCAGAAGTCAATTTGAGACATGTGTTTTGCCCCAAAGGACTGAAGTCTTTACTGGAGTTTGGTGCATAGAAAGCAGGCCCAAGGGCAGAGCTGTGAAATCTTCAACGCCAGCTGAGTTCCACCCCATACAGACAGCTGTCGTAGCTCGGTTGGACCGGCTTTGATCTGTATTTTTTGTGCATGTAGCGGAGAATCAGCGCAGAGTGGTGTCAGAGGTAAGTGTGTGTAAGGTTAATGGCGTCACTGAATCTCTGCCTATGGTAATGTGACTTAAGCTTTTTAATTAAAGTCCTCGTGACATTCCCCTTAGCCAGGCAATAGCTGCTTGTCATGGCTATTCATGAAGCACCTGTGTGTAAAGACCTGTTCACAAGATCAGTGCAGCTAAACCAGAAGAAAATGTTATATATTCGCAAATGAAGACTGGAGTAATGATGCTGGAAATTCAGCTTTACCAGATAAAATATATTGAAATAAAAAATTTTAATTTTACGTTTTTCGCAACATTACTGTTTTACTGTATTTATGCTTAAATCAATGCAGGCTTGATGATTGATATATCCGCAAGGCATAGCGTAAATGCATTATGACATGTCATTAGCACATTTGGCAGCCTTGTGAGTCATATTTGTGTCAGACATGCATAGACAGAGGAAGATGTATGTGAGGACATGGTATCACAAAAAAGGACATGGTGGAGCTCTGCTGGACTGGAATATAATAATTATATATATATATATATCTAATTTTTCAGGTAGATAAAACATAAAAATATTCCAATCCAGCAGAGCTCCATCACCGTGCCCTTGTCGTGATGGCACGTTCTCACATACATCTCTCTCTTTCTATACATGTCTGACACACATATGACTCACAGGCTGACAATGAAGCGCTTGAGGTCACAGCAAATGTGTTCATAAGCTAATGACATGTCATAATGCCTTCCTCATAGCCAGTCATGGCCTTCTGCCCGTGTGTCACAGGCTCGTGTTGATGTTTCTGTGCTTATGAATGTTCAGTGTGAAACATTGAATTATGAATACCCAGGATTAACTGTTAACCTAGTGTGAAACGTGCAACAAGATAACTTGGAATTTGTTTGTTAATGTCTAAATTCAGTCCGACTGAGTAGCTAATTTATGGAGATCATCTGCGTTAATCTGAAAATCTGTCATCATCATATACTGAGCCTCCTGTTGCTTGAAACACTTAAAAAAAAAAAAAAAAAAAGATTTAATTTTAATTTTCAATTTTTGATGTTATCTTGCTGTTAATAGTCCTCGAGTTGATGATTATCCGTGAATAATTATTTTGATGTTTGTCATACAAAGCTATCAGGGATGTACAATATATCTGTTAATATTAAATTTTCCATGCCCCCACCCCCTTTTTACATTTAGATTATCTTTGTCATCATTTAACCCTCACTTAAAGTTAATCTTTAATAACATTAATTATTTGATAACACAGTTAAATGTATTCTTTAGCACACATTTCTTAAAATGAATTCTATTTTTTCATACTGTAAATTGTAATGTTGTAATGCCAAATTTAAAATGTATAGGCATTTAACAATAGCCATTTATCAGTTATTGGCCATAATGTGAAAATGATTACCAGCTTATTGGTATAAGTCATCATTCTAATATTTCCCAAAAGCTTTCATATGGTTTTAGAAGACTTGAAATATGACAAAACACCAAAACCAAAATGAAAGTTCATTAAGCCGAAATTCATCATAAAAAAATTAATTAATACAATTTATTTCATGAACACGCAACACTCAAAGAAAACTAAGATATAAACATTTAAATTGCACATATATTAACTTTATAATGATAAAGTTGTTTCTACTCTAATATTCAAACATTTCAAATAAACAGATCTATTCAAACATACATTAAATAATAAAGACAGCACGTTAGGTAAAAATATAGTGAATAAGTAATGTAACTTTACATGACATATTTTCGGTTCAATGGAAAAAAGAAAGTCATACAGGTGTGTGTGTATGAGGAGTGAAT
>SCHK01430708.1:6344-33180 GCA_004124795.1 Poropuntius huangchuchieni | reverse complement strand
AAATAAGGCTTTGGAGCTTTTAGACAGCTATATGATTGAGAATATGTAGACCATTAGGCTGTTTGGTTTCAAGCCAGCACAGTGATCTATATGGCGCTTTACGATATGGAATTATGGAGTGAAATCTTGTTACTGCAAGAACAAAAGCAAAGCTACTGTAAAGCCACTGTGTATTTGAAGCAATGGTCCGAAACTGAAGTATCCCATCCCATTAAAAACCTAGACATCTCTAATAATAATGGATATGAACATGGAATAAACTGCGCGGCTATTCGCCGGCTGCTATCAGGACCTGCAATCAAATCACAAGGAAATGGAGACATGATGGTTGGCTTGTGACTGCAAGTAATTCGATTGTGCTTGATCACATGCAATGCTGCCCCTGAGCTACGATATATGTCATTACCCAGAGATATCACATTGCACCTCATATTGTGGCGTAATGGTGACCTCACTGTTCTTATCTCGCCCAATCACCACAGTATACACCTGGCAACCAGCGCTAGCCAAGAGCGGAAGACTGGAACGTTATTTTAGCACCTCGACTAAGAAAGATGACTGTTTCAGAGTTAGCAGTGCGCTGATTCAGGGTGATCTTTGGCTGCTTCCCTAGCAGGAGTAAGAGCTAAAAAATGTTGCTCTTCAAAGTTCTTTGTCTCTGATAAACTGCCTCGTTTCGTGTTCCCAACACGGTTTTGTGGCCCGGGTTTGAAGCAAATGCTCCATTTCAGAGCGGCAGTGTGGGATGAAAGCCAGGAAGAACAAAACTGTGCTTCTCTTTTGTTTATTTATTTGTTGTCAGTTCCGTATCGCTCTCTTGCGAGAGCTTTACTTCAGATCAAATGTGGAGAAGCGAACAAAGCGAGATGTTTCCCTCAAAGTTTCTTTGGCCTAATTTGATACTTTTTATTAAAAGATCACAATAAGGAAAATCATACTGGCCTGGGTAATTGTGAACAATTGGGGCTCAGCTAATTCAATTACCCCAACTGTGACAGCAGCAAATCATAATGACTTTGTGTGCAAGGGCCAGAATTGTCACAATGGTTCTCATGCTGTTTAATTACTCTAAATCATGCATGATAGAAATATCCCACACACCTAGATTGTTTCTTTTTCTGTGTGTAAACATAATTACTTTTTGAGTCATGTTGAGGAAATGCTCATGTTCGTTTAGAGGGACTTTTTCAGGTGTGTTTATTATCTGTCTGATGATGTCAGTCTATTTGTCATTCATGTACCTGCCCAAGGCATCCTTAGCTTATGAAGTCACCAACTCTTGAATAACTCTTTGCTGTTTGCACTGAGCTGACTCATTTATTGTTGTCTAGACTCCTTACGATAGCTTGGAGGAGTATGATCACAGAAAGAGGAATGAGGAAAAGAAGAAGAGACAGGAGAAGAGGATTGTTATTATTACCCTCCCTAAATGTCTAATGAAAATCTCACCTGTACACATTTTTAAAATACATTTTAATCTTCAATTGAGATTAACCTCAAAAAGCTACAGAAAGGAACAGAATATATTGGAGTGTTTTCATTGACTTGATACAGGCTATTATTTATCATTCTGCCGCTGATATGCATAACAGACAGCAAAGTTTAAACCGTCTTTAGGCATGCTTGTTTCAAATTCAGTGTAAAGACACTACTCTAAAATATGAAAATATGGCAGCCAGCAATATTGATGCTATGTATTATAAAACTTCTATTCGTTGTTGCTCTCCGAAATGTATCATACTGTAATTCATAAAGCAGATGGAGTGTTGAATGGATTCTGATTGGCTGTCAATGTTTTTATTGTTCAAAGTATTGGTGTGAACCAAGTGTGCTGCAAACCTCTATGCGCGAACAGGCCTTAACTCTATCGCCCTCTTAAGTACTAAGCTTTGTTATCGCCTGCACAATGCAGAATGGTACTTAAAGTCGGAATGGAACAGAAGTTGAGATCGTCTCTTGAAACAGCTTCTTAAAAGAGAAAAGGGCAATCGAGAAGTAATTGAACAGGTTGCTGGAGAGGTGGGATTATTATCCCGCCCTCGCGGCAGTGCATACGTCATCAGAGAAGAAATGTTATTGTGAAGAAGGGAATATATACTGTATACTTTTTTTAAATAATTAATAATAAACACTGCAGTACTGCAAAATAAATAAGTAAATGAAAATGGTCAAGTTTTATTTCATGGTGACTTTAAAATGGGATCGGGCTTAGGTTTGCGTAATTGCGTAAATATAGCCTTAAACTTTTTTAACGTCAAAACAGAATATTTATTCTCCTTTTTTATTTATAATGTAGGCTATTGACATTTTCATTTATTATTATTTAATGTTTCTATATTCGCTATTTCATATTTGTGGCTTATATTTTAAACTGCATCTGCAGTGAAAAGAGGACTTTATTTTGATGCTTTTCCAGCTCGCTCTCTCGGTCTCCAAATTAAATTCACTTACGTTGCCACTTGCGCTTCTATGCCAAGACTAATCCCCTCATCCAAGTATCGCTGGTTTATTTCCTAACCCCAAATGATTAACAACAAATTAATTCCGCTCCAGTCCGCAGCTCTATTCTGCGTCAGGTTTTGGCATTGACTTGCGTTTGAATTGCTGTGGGTGACAGACTTACAACAGCGCTGAGATAGCAAACGCGTGATCTTTCTCTTTCAGACCAAACGCCGCGGGCTACACGCCGGGGATTGCTGGAAATATTACATTTCTACCGGACAATAAGAGTTTCCTTTAACGGATTCCAGAGGCTGGACTCCTCAAATCTGAGGCAGCGACGCGCGCACCAAACAAACGAACGTGCCTTTTTGTCCACGCGCTCAGGAGCGTGTTCATTCTACTGGCGCAGCACTGAATAACTATTGTAGCGGTAGGTGATTGATAAGGCAAGTGTTTCCAGCCCAGACAGACACGTTTTCATAAGGCACAGCTGGTTGCGCTGGCGTGGGCTGTTTTTGTCATCATTTGTGAGACATAAGGCAGTTTATCCCCGCTTATTGCAAACGACTTCTTGGATACTGGATGGCTGTCCGAAGGGGAATACAACGGCTGCAGGACCAAGCCGGGAATGCCATTTGTTCACGACCAGCATAAACGAGCTTTGTTGCGCGGTGTTTTCACCCGGGGACAGGTGTCGTTGTGTACGTTGGGGCGGGGGTTAGTTGTTAGGGGTTTGGACACAGTTGTCTTAAGGATGTCAGATCAGGGATCTGCACAGAGACAGGTGCGATAGAGAGGAGTAGATTTCACGCGGACCCCTCCTCTCTTCTCCTCTCTTCTTCTCTCAGTCATTCTGGATTATAGTCCCGAGGAGGCGAGTCATTCACAGAGAACCGGGCTCACCTTTTCCCGCGGCTGTTATCGGTAAGTGTGCTGATTTTCCAAATTGTAAGCTTCTGTTCTGGATTGTAGTGGCTAGTTGTTACGGGTTTTTCCTCTCCATCTCAGTGTTGCGATGATGGGTTTGGTTCTGCGCGCGCCCCTGACTTGTGCTGTTTCAACACTAAGTAATTAGTCTTAGAGTATTGTTCAGACGTGTTATGATTCTTTTTTAATGAGGTGTTACGCTTATGCAATTAAAGAAATTCGTTTTTGTATTTAGACATGATTTAGAGTTGCTGGTCGTTGTTCTGACTTGATTTTGCGTATGAAATTCGGGTTGTGTTGAAGCCTTACGGATGGTGGAAAAGAATTAAATAATTAACAATCGTTCACGTTTTACAGTATCTGAGGTTCACTTGCCTTGCAAAATATTTGTTTTGGCAACAATATCACTTTACCTGCAGTATTTTCTCTTTTTTATAAATATTTCAATTAGATTAAGTTATGACATTATTTTATTAAATTCAAGTCTTAAAAGATTCTCTCATATGCCTCAATTTATTATTTTTATAGCTTTTTGCTCTCAGGTCGACTGCGTTTGTGCAGTCTTTTAGAAGTGCTTAAGTGCATTTCTCAAAACTGAGTGTACTTCCTCCAAACTCTTAACACAGTTATCTTTTCCATCTTGACACAGCAATTAATCTCAAATGCACTTAAATCACCTAAACAAATGAACTCATTCTGCCATAACCTAACTAACATTCACACCCAACAAGACACTGAGCATTACAAAATCTTTTTTTTTTTTTTTTTTAACAGAAACCAGAAACCAGAAGCCTTTTGTAAAACAAGAGTGACCGCTCTTTAATGTGTTGCATGCAGTACAAGGAAAAAAAACTCACAAATTTTATGCAACAGCATGCCTTCCTTTTTGCATATTGTAATTCCACTTTAAAAATGTAGCTCTGATACTGTAAAACAAAAACAAGTGTCTGCACATATCCACCTTTAATCAAATAGACTGGCACCAATATGCATTATGCATCTATATCACTTGCTTTTGGCATGCCTGATCCGTCCCAGTCAGTCATGTTTACATGATATCTCAAAGACAGGCTCTTTTGAATTGATGATGATATTGAAATTGACATAGCAAAATGTTGTAAGCTATAAGGGAAATCATGTGGTAGGCCTTGTTGCCCTGGTTTTCTTTCTTTCTTTCTTATAGAGTGGTATATGTGTTGGACAAGATTTAATGATTTTTGAAAGATGTGGTCATTGAATGCAGTAACAAAATGATCTATAGTTTAGTCTGCATGTTCTTTTGGTTTTCTGACTTGTCTGAAGATTTTTGAAAGTACACATTAGAAATGCAGTTCTGACCAAAACCAATTGTAAAAACTGTGAACGGTGGCTGTTAAATGAAACGTGTCTAAGTGTCATTGTTCTTTCAATATTCACCCTGTTTCTCATGAACTGACATTTAGAGCTGCACTCTTAAAAATAAAGGTTCCAGTTACAACCAAAAGGATTTCGCAGTCAGATTTCATAGCAGGACCTATTTAAGTTCCACAAAGAGCCATTTATTCTGTGGTTCTTCTGGAAGACTAGCCTATGTTCTTGTACTTTAAAACTCTGATACACTGAGCAGAAAACCCTATAATGAAACATCAAGAGCTCTTTTAGTCTCCAAAGAACCACATAGCTCATATACTATGGTTCTTGAAAGGCACCTTGAATCTAAAGCCCTATTCGCACGGTNTAAGAGAGTGTGTGTTTGCTTTAGTATGGTTGGTGGGTGTTTATGTGTGTTTGTTTTACTTGCCGTATTATCCAGGTGTTTGAACATACACCTATTCAACAGCTGTTCGTATTCCACCAACTAAGTGGGTCGTGCTGTGTCAGAATAGTATTTTTCATCTTCCTTTCTCAACATGAGGGTGAACGTTCATGAATGGCTGGCTCTTCAGCACCAGTCCGTCTGCCGCCTCGCTGTGAGACACAGTTTTTGTCGTAGTCCCCCTGTTTCAAATTCAAATAGCTATTGCGCTGTCTTTTGTTATCCTTCAAGGTTTGTGGACTGGAAAAAGAGAAAGAAGTGAGTGAAGTCCCTAAGGGTGAAAGCATTTTAAAAGAACCCAGGAGAGAGAGCAGATGAGAAAGGAGGTGAAAAGAGGATTTGCCATGTGGAGGCGATGTCCTTTAGTGAAGGAAAGGTAAGATATGGATAGGATTGCAGCCTGCTTTCTCCACCAACAAGTCTGGCTTATTGGACAAGAATTGTTCTTCGAAGCAAAAACTCAATTTTCTCACTGTCTACATGACTAAAGGTCTCAAAGCTCGATGGGAGTCATTAGAGCTGTTCTGTTTTTGCATTGTGAATTGGGTTATTATCATCCATCTTCTTTGTTTGGTTTCAGTCCAGCTTAAGCGCTCACATTTTTTCATTTCGACAGTCCCTGAGTTCCCATGATTCATGACTGAGGGTGGCATTTGTGTGAGCTTGCCATTGACCTCTTTGAGCGCACATACAAAACCACTCATTACACACTGAATTATCATTAGCACCACAGCACACAATGTGTGAAGTGCACAGGAAGTGTACGACTCGGAATAGATCGCTTTCAGTGTTCCCTTTTTAACTCCATTTGTTGCGCTGCACAGTTTTTATGAGCGAGAAATGAAGCAGTCACTTGCTCTGTAGTTGGGTCAATGATGTATAAGAGTGCCCACGATCTTTAAAAAATCTAGTTTAAAACATTTCATTTTAGCAAGTTCTTAGAAGTTTGCTCTTTGTATTCATTTAAAGAAAACTATTTTTATGAAAAGCTTCAGTTTGATAACTCCAAAAATAGCAAGTGGTGTAACCATTAAGTGCAACATTTTTTTTTTTAGATTTTTTTTTCTTTATTATAATATCAGGACTTCAGAATTTCACCCTTAGCCTGTGTGCCCCCCTCAAAAAGAAATCATAAATTCATCAAAATGAAATTAAAACATGCTTATTATAAAGCAGGTGTATTCAAGTCATTGTATGTGTGAATTACATGTTTAATGTATTTTTGAATAAACTGAGAGGACAAAAAGTTAGTCATGTCAATGACCCAGTTACGTGTCTGTTCTCGTTCTCAACAACTTCAATTCTGCTGCTGCCGTTGTCTTAAATGCACTTTACATCTTAACAGACTGTTCAGTGGATCTGTTCTAATCCCCGGCAAACACAAAGCTGTTTTATTACCAGCCTTAGGTCGAGATATGCAACTTTTCCAATGTGCTTCGAGCTCGAGCAACCCTCCTGCTGATTTTACTGGGATGTAATTCGAAGGATATTCTGAAATGTGATTGGGAGGGATTAGAAGAGGTGGATGAAGGGAAATAGAGAGAGTGTTCCAAGTTTTCTTGAATAGGTGCCCTGTTCAAGTGCGCCCTTTCCCCCCAACAGCCGCACTTCACCCCTCAGTGCAAGTGTTGAGGCCAGTGTGCCGAGGGAACAGGTGCTCTGGGCACAGAGGGCACACGCGCGGACAAACACACATGCACGCTTACAGTTGCCCTTGGGGTTTTGCGTCACCTGCGGCTGCTTAGCCACCCCTCCCCCCCCCCGCGGACCCTTTTGAAGGCGGTCCGTGGCCGGAGGGGCGCCGTTCACTCGCACTCCCCAACGTAGGGCCCCTTAACTCCCTCCATGTCATTTGCGTCCTCTTTATCGGTCTTTTACTGTCATCCGGTTTCCTTCCCTTTTCTTTTTTTCCTTTTGTCAGCCCTCGATTTCTCCATATCTCAAACCGTCCCTTTCGCCGCCCCTCCCTTTTTGGCACAGAGCTCGGCCTTTCTTTCTCTCCCTACGTCTTTCTGCCTCTCCCTCACTCTTGTCTTGATGTCAGACCCTTCCAGACAGAGTGCTTTCTCTCAGTGTGCTGTCAGGCTAAAGGACACTGCCCACTGGGGCTCTGAAAGGAACAAATTGACCGGAACAATGTTCTCACTTAGCATGTAGAGCTTGCCGAAAGAGAAGGTGAGAAGCACACTGGGCCTGCACAGAAACTGCACGTTGAGATGCCCACCCGGTCTTTCACTGGCCTCGTCTCACAATTCCGTTTTCCCATCACACGTTTACGTCTGTTGAAGGTTAGTATAGGAGTCGCAGAGAGGGAGCAATAAACGCATTAACTAGTGACCTCTAAAAACCTTATTTCCCATGATTCTTCTGCCCCTGGAGGGTTAACCCTTCTCCTGACCTGCCATAAGGTGGTGCTGGAGGTCATGGCTCCTCCCATTAAAATGTAATGGAGCTTCTCTTCCATTCCCCCTCAGCGAAGACCCACTGTCCCTGCAGTTTTATCACATATCCATCTTTCATCTTTTTCTTTTCTACTTTTTTTCTGATTTTTCACATCTTTCAAGTAGAGCCAAATAAGTGAGCTTAGAATGCAAAAACCTCCTAATTAGGTGAGCGTGAACATTGTTACTTGGTCTGATGTTACTGTACAGTGTGTTTCCTTTTCTTTCTTTTGTTTCTTTTTTTGTGTTTTTGCTGCCTTTTTCTTTTACTTACCATTTCTTTCTTTTATTTCCTCTTTGTATGATTTTTCCCTCCTTTTCCTTTCCTTGTTCTTTTTCCATTTGCTTCCTTTTACTTCCTTTTGCTTATATTTCTACTTGCTTTCCTTTCCTTTACTTTCTCCTTTGCTTTTGCTTTACATTCTTTCCTTTTACTTCTGTTTCATTATATTTCTACTTCTTTTTTCCTTTCCTTTCCTTTCCTTAATTTTCCATTTACACGTTCTTCTTTCCTCCTTTTATTTTGCTTTCCTTTTTTCCTTTTCATTTACCTTTGCGTTTCCTTCATGTCCTTTTTATTTTTCCGTGCTTTCTCATTTCCTTCACTTCCCATTCCCCTTTATTCTCATCCCACCGTTCTCTTTTCGTCCAAGCTTATAGTCTTTACAGTTGTTGCATAAGCTACATAAATATACCTCACAAATACACGTAAACAGCAGGCAGGATATCAGAGATTGAAAGAGTTTTGTGTGCGGGGGGCTGTGTGTGACTCTTTCAGAACACAGAGAGAGCTGTGAAAGGAGATGCTGAATACGATTCTAGGCCTTCGGCTGAGAGAACGAGGTGATGAGAAAAGATGGTGGGCGACAGGAGATTGTTAGCCTGCATGGGCGTGAATAAACAGAGCAAGTGTGTGTGTGTGTGAGAGAGAGACAGACAGAGGATGTGTGAGAGGGTAAGAAAGAGTGAAATAGAAAAAACTAGATTGTATGTGTGTGAATGTGTTTCAGTGCCGCCTTTGCTCATTCTCTAAGGCCCAGTCACATCTCTCTCACGCAGTGGCGGCAGAAAGATTTGTTAATGAGGGGAGATGCTAACAAGAGGCAACAGCGAGCAACTGGAAAAACACTGCCAGTCAAAGAAGAAAGAGGCTGGCTGGTACTGTAACCCATACTCTCACATAAGACCTGTTTATACCTGATATTACCATTCATCTCATTCTCAGGTGATCCAATCACAAGTGGTCAAATGAGACGTGTGTTTACACCTGTTTTTTAAAATTTGCATCTTAAATGTGTCTCTTGTGAACACTGTGATCAGATTTCAAGGGAGGGTCTCTAATTTTGTGATTTCTTATGCTTGTGTATCGCTGCATATTGATAAAGGATATTAAATAAACTATTGCTTTAAAAAATGTAACACATTTTGGTCTGAATTTCACGTGAATGCTTTGCATGTTCTGTGTTGCTGCATGTTGATCTGGATGTATGCAAATGAGCATTCTCAGATTTTTTGTTTTGTATGATTTCTTTTAAACCCAAGAACATTTTTTACTCCGTTTACACCCATATTTAGCACATACCCCTCACCCAAGATTTATCTTAACATCAGGTGTCATATTAAACAGATTTACAAACACACTACATCTGTTTTTTCTCTCTCTTCATCTCACCTCAGGCTACATCTGTCTATCACTCTTGATCTCACTCACACACACAGGCACACACCACAACACACAAATCTCACATTGTTGCTTGGTGTTTTTGGCTGGCACTGCTCTGCAGCTGGTGTGAGAACACAGTCTCTCAGGTAGACAGGAAGTGTGTGTGTTGATGAGGAGGATGAAGCCGTAGATGACTCACTGAGCCTCTGAGGACACATTCCCGCTTTTCTGTGGTTAAAAACACCTGAGGATGTTCGTTTTACAGCCTCTCTTTGTCCCCACAGAGGTGCTTTTACACAGAACGCAATTCTGTCATTCCTCTCAACCGGAAATCTGCTAGGAAGAGTTGTTTGCACAGTGCAGCGCCACTGTTAAATGTTTAACCATCGCTGTGTTTATGGACTTTCCTTTTCTTCTAATTCTTCTGTCCTTTCTGTCTCTGTCCGAGCGACTCGTTCTCAGCCTAAAGGTAATTAACAGCGTACCGCATTCTGTGACCCACAGGACGCAATCATGCATGAGTGAGGGAGAGAGACTGAACAAAGTAGCCCTGAAATGAATGTGGGGCTCAAGATGGGAAAGGGAGAAAGAGGGAGAGGGCAAAGGACAGAGGGCAGGAGGAGAAATGCCAGGCAGTGAGGTAATCCTGAGAGCGGATGAGAAAAATGAGCAAGAGATGGGGCTCTGGAGAGGGATTTTGGGTGTTTAACGAACAGGCGGGATGCTGGCGGCTGAAAAACATTTAAATCAAGAACTCAGAGGAACCAATTAATGTATAGAAAGCTTGGAGTTCCTGCACAAATCAGCTCACAGAGCCAAACAGAACCCATGCTGTGGAGTGCATCTGGTGACTACCTCTCTCTCTTTGGGTAAATCTCATGAAAATGTGTCCCAGTCCCATTTTTCCCACATTAAGAAAATAAGAAATTATAATTTCCCTAAGAAAAAATGAGGTGTATTTTTGTACTGTCAAAATCTGTGACATTATTTGTATTACATTTAAGCACATTTTCCGTCAAAATTCTCATTACTCTTAATGATAATTCTTATTACTGTAATACTGTTTTGCTCTTTTTGTATGTTTTCCATCTTAAAACAATCAATATTAGAAATATGTATTCTATATATGAAACATACACACATTTATTGATATATACTAAGTAGGCTGTAAGTATACTGTGATATCTATGAATATAAGATTGTGTTATGAAGACTTGTTGGAGAACTGTGCTTTGGTATTTTTCATATTGCAATTAGTTTACATGATTTTTTTTGTTATAGTGTTGTTAATGTCTTGTATAGATTCATCTCTCTCTGACTGTCTCTGCACGTTCAATAAAGCTTTATTGGCATGACTACCGCGATACAGTACAATGAAGAGCTATTCATGACTTTAACTACAGACAAGACATAATAATGTACCAGCAGATCGTAGATTCGTAGTGATGCGAGCTTACGGAGGGTGAAAGAGAACACTTAATATTGAACCAGAGATGAAAAGATATCACTCTTCTGCTGAGGAGAACGGTTTGAGTGTGTGTGTGAGAGTGTGTGTGTGGCGGAGACCATCTGGAGGCAACAGGTCTAGTGTCAGCGGGCAGTTGCTGTAACACAGTCTGGTGCTCCCTTGGGATGATGTCAGGCACACACACACACACATAGACACCATACGAATCAATCTGGCGTTCAGCTGAAACACCCTGACAAAAAGCCAAAAATCTTTGATGTTGAGTGTCCTCGCTTGTTAAGAGCACTTCTCCATGTGGGGAAAACACGCAGCAATTTTGGGCTCGTGCATGTAAACAGAAGAGAGAGAAAATGGAGAGAGAGAGCTCTCATCCGTTTGATTAGGGATTACAATTCTTGGTTTCAGATGACAATTTGCTAATGTATTTCAAATCAATTGCAGCACATTCACAGTGATGGATTTTGCTCTAGTGAAGAGGAATAATGCTAATCAGATTCTGTAGCCTTTGTATGTGCGTGTGTGTGTGGTGGCATATTTGTATTTGTATGTTAATTTTTTTCATCCCCGTGTGCTCATAAGGACCTGAATGGATTTGTGTTCGAATCGTTTAGTGAGACAGGAGCCTGACTGCTCACCCCGCTGTCAGGCTTCTGCGTTTCCTCTCCTCTCAAATCCCCCATGTGAATATTCATACCCCCTTTCAAGCCTTTTAATAACTTGTTTTTGTGGTCAGCATCAGAGGCGGCTGGCATTTCTGTGTCAGGCCGAAGAGAAAAGAGAGACAGAGGGGGAGAGAGAGAGTGACAGATTTTCTGAGTTGATCTGTGAAGCTTAGCTCAGCCGTTAGCATCGCTAACTCCCGCCTCAGCATGCTAAATCCTGCAAGCGTTCTTTGGTTTTGTCATTTTGCACTCACAGTGCACAATGTCACGCTACAAAACAAACTTTTCCCTTCATTCTGGCATTTATTGTGTTGAGCAGTAAAATTTTTAAAAACATCTTTAAAGGAGTACTTCAGCTAAAATGCAAATTCTGACATCATCTCACCCTCATGTCATGCCAAACATGTCTGTCTGTCTTCTGAGGAACAGAAAAGAACGTATTCTGAAGAATATTGGTAAGCAAACAATTTTGCTTACTTTTGACTTCATTTGTATGGAGAAAAAAACATACAAACAAAAAGCTGTTGTATTTATGCTTAAAAACAGGTCTTAAAGGGATAGTTCACCCAAAAATGAAAAAACAAAACAAAAAAAACGAAGATCGTTTTTTCACCCTTGTGCTGTTAAAAACATGCTGAACACAAAAGATAGTGGTAACTGACAGTTTTGCTTAATATTAATCTCCATCATGTGGACCAAATAACACTGAGGCATTTTTCAAAAAATCTTATTGCCAATTAAGTAAAATGTAATTTCTAAAAACAAGTCTTAATAGCACATGCAGTTATGGCTTAAATTGAATTCATTTTAATCACTGAATTAGTGAGTGGCACTCGAGAACCGAATTAGTCCAATTTATGAATGAATCATTCTTTTGAGTCAGTTCTTCTCAGTGAATTGATTCAGTAATTCTTAAATTAAACTTGCTGACTTTGTTATTAACAGCTCAATGGTGGGCAAGATTATTAGTGAATATTGCCTTCATGTTATACTGATTACTTCTATGGTGGTGTTTGCCATTTTTGTAGCCTGACACAACAACGTCATTCAGTTTTGGAACAACATGAGGGTGAATAAATGATGACAGAAATGTCATTTTTTTTTGGCTGAACTATCTCCTATGAGCTTTACAGTGATCTATAAATACTTGTAGCTCCTATTTTCTGTCAGTTATCTTAAAGAACAGAATTAGTCTCTTTGTCCCTTTCTCAGCACACACAGACCTTTGGCATAAGAGAGCCTTGTATCCCGGGCAGACAGCCTGGCAATCATATGACACACTCTTCCTCTTTGTGCCGCAGGGACATCTCTCTCTCTTTCACACACACACACACACACAGACACACAAAATCACAGAATGCTTGTTTATGCTTTGCTCGCAGCCTAACCTTTAAACAATTATCTACTTGCTCAGTATAAATAGCATAGCATGTCACCCCTGCTTTATTTCACCCTCTCCCTCAGCCTGCCCAGCACCACCACCGCCGCCGTCCTCAAGGAAACTTGATACCGCCAGTGTAAACTCTAGAAATGATCAGCCGGAGACCATCGTCCCTGAGAACGCTCTGCTCTGTCCTCCTGCCCTATGTCTGTCATGACTTCGAGATCTGCGAGGGGTTACATGAAGCACAACACGCTGTGGCATCGGGTCACCACATTAGCGCTGGTCGACATGCGGCTCCTCTCTGCGCCGAGGGAGCCGCAAGGGCTGGTGTGGAAATACTAAGCAAATTGCCTGGGATTTTTAAACCTTTCCAGATCACGCTAGGAATATGTTGTGGTAAACAATCTCGACTCTCGAGTGCTTTTTTTTAATGCTAGGTTTATTGATGAGTCTCTGTATGAGGGAGTTTAATTGCATAGCCGCAGGGTCGACTGCACAATCTCTCCAACACGGGAGAGCTCTGGCTCTGCCAAATGTTAAAGATGGCACTTGGGCTTTTAAGGCCACTGCTTTTCTTTCTCTAACGCTGGCTTGTTTAAGGGCGGTTTCACCTGCCTTGTTTCTCACGACTGTCGTCGGTATCTTAAGTGGTGACAACAAAGTTTCTTTGAACTAGCGCAGCTGAGGCACAGCCTGGTGTTCACGCTAGTTATGGAAGAACATCTTGGGGCTCCTTGGGTCAGATTTCTCCACTTATTTATGAGATAAGACTCTCCGGGACAGCTGGGCCAGTTGTTAGTTTTCACAACCTCATTCTCGCGCTTTCTCTCACGTCCCCTTTTAGCGCTTCGCTCGGGTCCACTGAAGGTAAACATTCTCTACGCTGCGATGTTTAGTTCTATAAACAGACTGTAAGCTAAACCTAACAAACGCTTGAAAGTCAGATTTGTCAATGGACGTCAAACTTGCAACACACAGGCATAATAAACCCCTGCTACTGAACGCAAAAGGCACACACTAGAGATGACAGAGTAATTACCATGTGGCGTCAATAAAAAAACACTAGAATTCCCCACTGTGAAAATTAATCGAGCCTAAAATTGTGATGAAAGTGAGAGATTATGGCTTTGACGGTATGGCCAGGGACCATTCGTGGACTGTCTGATGCATATTGCTCGTATTGGAAAGTACATTCTCAATCTTGGTATCAATTTGATTCAGTTTGATTCTAATTCACAAGCTCTCAGTTCCAATTTGGTTTCATTTTGATTCGATTCATTTGGATATACACTATTGTTCAAAAAGTTGTTGTTTTTTAAATGTTTGTTATGCTCACCGAAGCTGTATTTGGTTGATCAAAAATACTAAAAAAAAAAAAAAAAAAAATTATTAGTAGGCCTATATTTTAAAATGTCATTTATTCCTGTGATGGCAAAGCTGAATTTTTAGTAGTCATTAATCCAGTCTTTAGTGTCATGCGATCTTTCATAAATAGTTTTAATATGCTGATTTGATGAAGGAAATATGTATTATCAATGTTGAAAACAGCTGTTTTTATAAAACCGTGATGCACAGGATTCTTTGATGAATAGAAAGTTCAAAACAATAGCATTTCTTTCAAATGGAAACCTTTCGTCGCATTGTAAATGCTTGAATACAAATATTATTTTCTTTTAAAAAAATCTTTGTGACCCCAAATGTTGAATGGTAGTGTACATCTTTTACAATTTCCATTTTGCTTGCAGGAAATTCTCTGTCAGCTACTGCTATATATTATACATATTTAATATTACATTATGATTACATTAATATTAATTTAAAACATGAGCTACAAGGCAAAAAACTATGCAGTTCAGTTGCTATTATTTAACAGACATAATCAATACAACTAAACGCTAACATTTAAAGCGGACTGCATTACGTTCTGTAGTATATTCAAATATTCCATTACTAGAAGTAATGATAACTTGATTTTGATTAGATAACTGTAATCAGTGAATTTTGAGTTGTTTTTTTTTTAATGATTTAAGAAAACAACTTTTATTGTAAACACTGGAGATGCGAATGTGGCCTTTATTTCTTTGTCATCCCACTCGGAAGAAAAACTGAAAGTCATTTTTCTCTTTCACTTGCAACTTTACATAACCGCTCATCTTGGAGCTGAGTTATTGAGAGAGAGCAATAGATGAGAGAATGTGAAAGTGTGTGTTTGACTCTCTTTTGGAGACAGTCTTCTGCATCAGCAGCAGCAGCAGCGGGTGTTGTGGCATTGCCCCATTTGCCTGTCAGATTGAAACCGGCAGCTTCTGAAAAAGGGAACGGCTGCGCACGGCCTCGGCATCTCTGCAGGCAGCTGCTGCTTGGAGCCGTTCATTAATATAATAACTCAGCTCTGTATTTCTCCTCAGCCTCTGTCTCTTTCTCACCCTTCTGTGAGAGTTCACCGCTGGTGGAGCTGTGTGAAGCTGAGGAGAGTTCAGACCTCAACCTGGAGGAGCTTCACTCAGTATGTCGCTTGTCTTTTATGTTTATACCCGAAGTCAACATCTAAGCGTTTTTAGTTCTTTCATTCTCGATCTCTCCCTCTCTTTAGACTCATTCTTTCTCTCTGTGCTACTTGTAGATTTTTTTTTTCATGTCGGAAAGATAATATGACACTTTTTTCTTGTTTGCTTCAAATGAGCTTCTGTCTTTCTCTTGCTTTCCTGTTTTTTTTTTTCTCCCTTTGTACCACAAGAACAAAGTGCCAGTTGCAAAGCACAAAGCTGAAACCCCTACGACCCTGTAGTTGTGTGTGCACATACACACGCTGGTCTCTGGAGCCACTGTGAGCCACATTTGCAGGCCGCTCTCATACTTAACAGGTTAATTAGAGGATTTGTGTTAATGATCCGAGATTCTGATTAGACAGGCCCCTATGCGTTTGTACCCTGTAGGGCTGCATGATTATAACAGATTATAACTGTGAATTATTTCTGTTGATACTGTAATCATGATTATTAAATTCGATTAATAGAATTTGCTTTAAGAGAAGTCAGATGTAGTTAGACAGAACTCATCCAGGCAGATTAATTGCTTGGTATTTAGTCATTCAGAGATTATCAGCATTTGTTTCAGTTCCAAAAATACCTAATCAACTTTGTTCTTTGTTTGAACAAATTGAAACAATAGGCTAATTTGTTTAGCAAACTATGAACAAAGCTGATTTTTAGTAAATATTAGAATTAATATGATAAAATTATTACAATATAAAACAGTAGTATAATACTTTGTGTGTGTGTGTGTGTGTGTATATATATATATATATATATATATATATATATATATGTATATGTGTGCACAAGTTTGACTGGTTTATGAGGACACATAAACGTGAGACTGTGTGGTCGTGAGACACTCATTATTTTATTGCAGGCTAAAGTACTGTTTTCAAACCGATAGTTTTCTGCTAACTTGTATATAGAGAGGTTTGTGTGAGAGTCGTTGAAGTCTCCAGCATGAACTGGAGACTCCGACAAATACAAAACACCATCATGATTACACAAAAACAAAGCAATAAACATTATTTTGACAACAAAATCTAAGATGAGACAGGGGCCTAATTATTTAAATGAAATGTCAGTTTATGGTTTTTGACTGAAAATTATAAGATTAATTTTTTACTACAAAAAGTTTTCCATTTAACAGCATCTGACTGTAAAATTCTATGAAATGTCCATTTATTATAGCTTCCACATCATACATTAAAGGAGCTTAGTGTTAACCAATTAGCAGGTTTTTACCATAGCATTTCTAACCCTTAAAATTCTGATTAGTTTTCACTGTTATTTCTGTATTTGTTTGGACATCAGATTTTTTTTTTTGCGAGTAATGTGTTTCTGAATTAATTTACTGCTATTTTGTACATCACTAAATCAAGACCAAATTGAAAGTGCCTAAATGGTTGACTTCACGCTGGCCCACTTAGTAGCAGGAAAAACAAAACTGTTGTTCACATTTTGTATAAATTATACACACAAAGTGAGCAACGTGACAATACTAGAGCACTCCCATCCCATTAAAATCACTGAAGCTGTCACAGCACGTTTGCACAGTTCCACCTGAAGTTTAGAACAGAAGTTAAACACAAAAACAGTCTACTGATGGCTAACAGTCTGGTTTAAACACTCCTGATTTGCCATTGCATTTGTGCCCAATTGTGATTTTTAGTAGTGAGTTTTTTTTTTTCCTTTTTTCCTGGATGAATTGTACATTCCTAGTGCCCAGGGTGCAATGATGGATGCAGGACTTGCCTTGGTGTGATTCTGGGCATTGGAGCTCAGTGCTCATCCTGGCCTGGCTCAGTAATGAAGCAGCAGGGTTCTCGCCTGTCGCTGTGAGGGTCTTATCAGCCGTACCTAGCTGCTTCTTGACAGCCCGTGTGGCTTATGAGATCCCTGCGGAGACCCCCTTGACCCACTTAGACAACTTGCAGTAAGTACAAGTGAGTAGGGTGCTGATATCGTTTGAATCTGGAGTGCTTTTCCAGAATAAAGTGGACAGCGTTGCTGGCGTCTGCAAGAGACGAAGGATGTTTTAGCTGAAGACCTAAGCACGCTAGATTAGAGTTGAAATATTGCTGTGATTACAGGCAGGGGTCTTGTATCCCAGACTGACTGTGTAGACGTGGGAATAGAGATGTGAGTCTGTTGTGTATTCAGGTCTGTTCCCCTGCTAAACCCTCCTGATTAATTTTTTCAAAGCCGAATCCTGAGAGAGTCACCTTTTTCCTTAATCACACTCTTTCTTTCTCTCTTAATGTGTGGAGGTTTATAAAAACAGTGTTTTTGCCTCTTGCCATCTTAGCTGAACAAAACTCGAAGTGCCACCATCAATGTTTGTCAAACTAAAATTGAACATACTCTATGAAAGTATGTGAATAGCTACAAAATGTATCAGAATACACTTGATAGTGCAACACAAATACCAATCAAAAGTTTGGGATGGGTAATATTGTTTCTTTTGCTTTACAAATCTGCATTTTTTTCCCCATGAAATATAGAATAAAAACATAATATTACAATTTAAAGTAACTTTTCTAAGTATATTCTGAAATGCTATTTATTCAAAGCTACATTTTTGGCAGCCATCATTTCAGTCTTCAGTATGTCACATGATCCTTCAGAAATCATTCTAATGATGATTTGGTGCTCAAGAAACATTTCTTGTCATTATCAGTGTTGAAAACAGTGGTGCTGATTAATATTTTGTGGAAACACTGATACATTTTTCAGGGTCTTTTGATGATCAAAGTTCAAAAGTAGAGTTCTATTATAACAATTTAAGTCTTTACTATCTCTTTTAATCAATTTATTGCATCTCTTTTGAATAAAAGTATTAATTTAAAAAATCTTACAAACCCTAAACCTTTGAATGGTAGTGTATGATATACTACTCCCTGATTAAACTTAAGACTAAACAAGAAAAAAAGTCACAATATTTTGTAGGTTCGTATATTGAGAAGTAGTTCACGGTCAGTTCTCTTAACTGCTATCACAGTGGTACAACCTACAGAAGAGGTTTGTTAGCAAAGATTATGTTTGCGATTTCATTTTTTCCAAGCATTTTCATACTTGCATATAGTATGGTTCTGCTCTTTCTTTGTTATGGTTGTCAGATTTCGCAAAAAGAAAAAAAAAAAAAGAGCTCCTTGATGAGGACCCGGCTCTCCAGCGATCCCTTGGGCTCCAGCTGAGCTGACCTGAAGCCATTTCTCTGCATTGCATTACCATGCTCATTAATGATAGTGATTAGGACCATGAACAGCGGCTAAATCTTGACACTAGCAATCAGAGACTGGAACAGGACTGTAATTTCCTTAGTCACACTCTATCTGATATTAGTCGTGTTCGATAACCGTGTCTGATATTAGGCATATCTGCTTACCAGGCCCACACAGAGTCTGCATGAAAATCTCAATAGAATTGTACCACCCTTCTTTCAAAAGACACCGCTCCTTTTATTAAATATTTTGGCTAATTTGATTATTATTTCAGCTCTAAATAATTAAATAAGAATTCAGGATTCTCACCATCCATTCTGGAAAATTTTCTTCCCACATCAGTGTTAAAAAATCCACAGATAATTTCTGGGTCTGCTGATAACTTGATAACTATGTTACTGGCGTAGTCTTAAACTAGGTCATGAATACACTTCCAGCACATCTACGTGCTAAAGTGTTTAAGCATGTTTAAGAGATGAGATCTGGTGGCGCTGAAAATGGAGATTGATCCCAACAATTAAGCGACATTTGCTAGCAGAGTCATGCTGATGTATTGCACTTCGGAAAGTTAATAATGTCTGTCTTGTTTTATACATCCAATAAAAAGCAGCAGGTGTAACGTCCTTAATATCAGTCGACGGCGAAGACCCGAAGACTCCCGACAAGCGGTTTGAATAATAACCCCACCTGCTTTCTCGCTGCTCAATATGCGACTTTAAAGAGGCTTGGAGACGTAGCGAATGCAAAAACATAAACACGCCGTTTTAGGTAAACAGTTTTATGATAATTATCACACAGAGAAGCAACCGTGCTTAAAAATGCAGATATGAAAAGTGAGCCTAAAAACGCAAGAGGCAAAGAGAGATGCGCCACGTGCAGGCTGCAGGAAATGGGGTTGTGTATTTTGATACAACCGGAACACACACAAATAGCTACGTTATTTCAGGAAGCGTTGTCCGTTTTTTCTGCTTATAATAGCATGAGGGAAAATGCTCCCAGCCCAATTGGGCCAATCACGTGTTTTAAGAGTATTTTGACAGTAATGACACTGCTTTATATAGAGGACAACATTATCCACTTGGCATTACGGAACCGGCTTAATATAGTCAGATGGAGTGACCCTGCTAAAATGGCCCAGGAAGACGTAATGCTGTCAGGACATGATACAGTTAGGCTTTGTAACTGTAGGACAGGCACTCTTAGGGGGCAGGGCACTTGGGGCTGATGCCCAGGTTAACAGCGGTCTAGCTTCCAGAGAAGTCCCAGAGTAGCTCTGCATCTAACCAGTGACCTGATTACCGCCAATTAAGTACATTGCATCAGCGCAGCCATCCGGGGTGCCCAGAGAGGACCCCGGGTAGGATGTCTAAATGTGCTGCGTGTGCTGATTTAGAAAGACACTGGTTGGAGAACTCTGGAGTTCTCTTCTGGGGATGGAGGACAAGGCCATGAGGCCGTTTAAGTCCCTTGATGTGTGTTGGTGTGTGTCCTCTCCTTCAAGGGTTTTCAGTTGTGTTGAGTGCCTCTATTAGACCTTGAGTCTTATACAGAGAACCGTAACTCAATGCACTTTTAATGCAGCCCTGTAGAACAAGGTTTTGCATTTGCATTTTAATTCTGTTTTCAGATTTATTTGACATGACACTCTAGTTTTAGTAGATTTAACAGTGGTTTTGATGGTTATCGTTTAGTTTTTGCTTCATATTTATATACTTATATTTTAGTAATTTTAGTTAGTAAACAAGCCCTTTGAGGTAAGAATCTACATCTGTATTTACAGAATTGCAAATATGGAAAGCACGCTGCACAAAAATATCCAAAGATGCCCCTCTTGTTTGGTTTAAAGGGATAGTTAACTCAGTAATGGATTCTTTTATTCACCCTCATGTTGTTCCCAAGCTTGTCGCACAGGAAAAAGAAGTTATTTTGGAAAAATCTGTTCCCCGACAATAGTATTCAGCATGGTCCAATATTGTTCTTGATATGGGCAAAAGCATTTTTGGGTCAATTTATTTTTGCAGAACTTAAGCTGCTTGTGCGTTATTTAAGTTTTTTGTGGCTTTGATTCGAAAATCTAGTTTTTAATTTGAAGAGTTTTACCACTGTCAAGGCATAAAAACTCTTGCATATGAGTAGGAACTAAAAATAATACAGCTAAATCTCATCTATATTCCTGAAACAAAGCAATTGCTGTATCTGTAAACTATTATAATTGTAAGTTTTGTAATCAAACCCACACAAACAGGATTAAATGCGTAATTGTTTTGAGTGTTTTTTTNTTTGTAATCAAACCCACACAAACAGGATTAAATGCGTAATTTTTTTGAGTGTTTTTTTTTTTTTTTTTAAGTTTGGAGTTTAAAAAAAATCGTTATGATTTCGTTTCTGTCCGTTCTTGTTATCCGTATCACCAGCATCTCAAGACATATCGCCCGTGGGATGTCTTCACCCACTCAAGTAAGACTATTCCGCCATGCGTTGAGTGCTCTGAGTATTAAAATTAATAATTTTTATTGTGATTTTTTTTCTTTCTCTTTTTCGTTTGCTTTGCACTCATTATTTTATTGCAAGCTAAAGTACTGTTTTCAAACCGATAGTTTTCTGCTAACTTGTATATAGAGAGGCTTGTGTGATTGTGTGAGAGTCGTTGGAGTCTCCAGCATGAGCTGCATAGTTTCCGCTACAGCATTCAGAGGTCTGTTTTGGAAGGACATAGTGTGCTTTTGGCCAGGAAACGTACATGGAGATGAAATGAATGAGCCTCTGGTGAGGGTTATGATGAAGGGTGAGGGAAAGTGAGGTTGGACGAGAGTTGGAGTCTGGGACTAAGGGGGATACGCACTTACACAAGCACACACATCCTGGAAGCCGTGTTCCTGAGTGGGAGGAAAAGAGGCCGATGGCTCTTAGTCAGATCATTACTGAGAATCATCATCATTTCCAATCAACCGTTGGAAGGAGTGTTTGAAAATGTGAGACAAAGCGTGGGGGTGTGACACTGTGTAACCGAATGACATGGCGTGTGTGTATATTTATTGCAATAAGAAGACTCATTTGTGTGGAGTGAAACAAGAGCGCAGACACTTGGATGGGTTTGATAGATTTTTAGCTCTGACTCCGGAACCGAGGAAGCCCCAGAGACACTCGTTACTTAATTAACCACAAAATTAGATGAATGATAAACAGAATAGAGAGAAGCTCTCCCCCTCTCTCTCCTTTTTTTTGTTTTCCACTAGAGACAAGATCTCTGACTGAGTTGCAGGCTATTTGCTGATTTGTCTGCAGAGGGAAATATGCTTTAGCCCAGGCACAATTACGCTGTTGGTGTTAAAACAATATTGCGGCTTTGATGTCTAAAGTCTTTTTTGTATGTGAAGCCTCTGATGATCACAGTAAATAGCTCTGATTATAGTACGGCTTCATCAACAGAAATGACGGAGGGATGTGGGGTTATTTTAAGTGTCTAAACTGTATATATTAAAGATGAACTCAGGGTTTCCTGTTGCAGAGTAAGTACCAGTTTAAACCGCATAACCCATGTGGATAAGTTAGCTGTAATAAAGCAAACTGCATAAAGTGAAATGCTGATTCTGAGAGGGAGGAGAATTCACTAAGCAATGCAGTTTATTCACACTTTCTGTGTTGTTTTAGTATCAGTTGCGCTAAAGAAAGTATGCAAATCAAGTAGCTACAATAACACGACCACAAATTTGGATAGAACAGGAGTCATCTTTTAATCGTTTCTGTCATGCCGTGATGTTAATACGGGTAGATACCATATTGATTTTATGTGAATAAAAAACAAGGCTGTGAGGGACAGACTTAATGGCTTTACAATAGCATGCACTGTATAATAATTTTTAAACATTTCATGGAGGTTTTTTAGAAAGATGTTTTGTCAGCTGAACAATTGTTATGTTGTTAAACAACAGTACAGTCCATTGAACACAGCGTACTTCTGTTCCTTACAGCCTCATTTTTTATTCCTGTCAAAAATTAAATATGGCACTACCTTGACTAAGGTCTGTTAGAATTCATGTTGAATATTTGTTGCTTTCACATCAGTTAACATCAGGGAACTGGTGCAAAGGGACTTTAGAGGAAGTTAAACAACAGCCTAGTACTGTTGGCTTCATCACAGGCTCGTTGTTTGTATTAAACATTATTTATACAGATTATTGTATTATTAATCCTTAAAGAGACAGTTAGTGGCCTTCTCAGCTCATTTAAGTCTCGGTTTATTAAAATTTGTACATTACCGCTCAAAATAATGGCTGCTGCTCACATTCCTTCTGTAGTTCCAGTTAATAACCATTTGTAGCTCTTAATCGCAATAACATTCTCTCTGGCCTTGGACCATTGCATAGTTTAAGGAGTGAGAGTCGCATTTAAGAAATTCCTTTTATCACTTTTTTTGTTTTTGGAAAAGTAGTTATTTCCCAAAGTGCGTTTGAAATTGTAATAATTATCTGGCTGTGAATAAGAAACAGGGATGGCAATAGTTTAATCTGTTGCTGCTGGCTAAGTGCAGAAATATTAGTGTTTGTCATGTTATAAGGTGTAGTAAAAGATCTTGACAGTGACAGTGGCTGTTTTTAAATTGTATGGACTCATTTGGAAGATGGGTGATACGTGTGTGTATGTATGTATGTATATATGTATGTGTATATATATATATATATATATATATATATATATATATAAAAACACAAAGCTCAGTTCCTGTGTATTATTTAAAAATTGTTTAGCAATAAACCAAAAGATAAGTAGTTTTTTCAATTTGTCAGTTTTGTTCTATACCAAACTGTTTTAATGAAATTTGCATTTACATTTAAAAAATGTTATTAGTTAGTGAATTATGGTTGTCACATTCATTAATAATGGGTGTAAGTATTCACAAGGGTAGGAGTGACTCCATATTTGGTGTGTCTGAATGTGCGCTCTGTTTGAACCTTTTGTGGAAACTGAATGCTTAAGAATTGGAGGAATTGGGCTTAAAAGTCATTAAAACTCTTTTCTGTACTCTGTGCTTTTAATAAACATGAGATTGATTAGTATGCACATACACACCAAGGAGCAACCCAAATTCACTTCTTTCAAGAACTCCATATGCAAATATAGACTTTAAGAGCTGGAAGAGTGTGAGAGAGGAAGATAAATACTCCAAATGGTATTAAAGTCATGTGTGGTTTTGTATGTGTCTGATCGGTCAAACTGAACTCTTGTTGATAATGTATCTAGGCTATGGGCCTCTTTCCGTCGCTGCATTGTTGCCATTGTTTTCCTCACACACTTTCCCAGCATGCATCAAGAGATTTCTCTCCCCCTGAGCTTTAATTAGTGTTCACACACGCTTCAATTAGTGGGAATAGACACAGTAAAACAGTGCCAAAATCTTTTATTCAAGAGAGAGTGAAAAAAAAGGGTTTTTTGTCTGCGAATAATACGCAGAATGATTTCGGTGTGCGTGCGTATTGGTGAAGTTTAATCCGTAGTTGTGAAACAGCACCAGACTTGGACACCACGAGACCACTGGAATCTGAATAAACTTGTACCGAACTCAAAGGTCATGGTGTGGCCTCAGTGTGTGTGAGAATGGTTTCATACCAATATCTCTGAGTCATAGTTTTTAAATAGCTTCATTTTTGTCAGCCGTGTGCACTAGACAAAGAGCAGTGGTGCTCATGCGGGAACTGTGAGTTGATTTCGGGTGATCCGGTTTCCTTATTTCATGCTATTATTTCCAGTGTTTTGGGCGGTTTTTGTTATTGGAAAAGACCAAAAATACAATATAGACAGATAAATTGCTTTATTATTGCACTGGAGATGTATTTAAGTGTGTGTGTGTGTGTCTATGTGATGTGTCTTGTGTTTTTCAGCAGCCCCAAACTGAAGTGTATGGCCCACATAAGGACTTTGTCCAACCACGCAAAAATCAGCACTCAAATCAGAGCACAACTGAGAAATCTCTAACAGATCACACACACACACTTAAGATCTGGCCTCATGCTCCATGTGGCTCTCCTCCAGTGGGATCTTGTACTCTCGGAAGTGGAGAGAAGCATCTGTCTATGCCCAGGCTGAAATGAGATGGGCGTTTGTAGAGTTCTTCAGATGGTTGTTGAGAGAAGGGTATGGTTAACAGTGTTTGATTCGGCCTTGAATGGACACGGATGAGCGGTCTTCTCTTAAGTGAGCAGCCCTGCTGCCACGGCCCTGGAGAGAGGCCATATTTCACCTGGAGTCAGAGAGAAACACTCCTGATCTGAAGATTACTCAGCAGAGCCCACGGCGTCCGTACAGCACCAGGGCTCAGTTGGCAAAATAGCTTGCCAGCTATGCAAACAGCATTATTACTCATGATAAGTGTTGTCGTTATTTACCAAGAGCTGTAAATTGTACACGGATTGCAGCTGTCGTTCTAAACCCTGACACGGGGCAACCTCAAAGAACTGATAAGAAAGAGAGAGAGAGAGAGACATGGAGGAAGCTCATAACAAAGAGATTTTATTTTATTTTATTTTATTATTTTTTGTGTGTGGTTTATTTTTTTGGAGGATTAGTTTTTGTTTTGCANATTTTATTTTATTTTATTTTATTATTTTTTGTGTGTGGTTTGTTATTTTTTTGGAGGATTAGTTTTTGTTTTGCGCTTTTTGTCTGTGGTTATGGTCCTGATATATCATGCAATATTAAGGTTAGTGCCATATTTAATAATATTGTATGTTAGCAATTATTTCATCTGCTTGCATTTTCATATTTTCATATTTTTTTGAATAAAATCTGAGACAAAGACATATCTGAGAACTCGTCAGATGTAAAAGAGCAACCAGGAAAACCGGGAGAAGTGTTGTCCCGGGCCCTGTGATGGGAGGGGCCCACTTAAGGTCCTGTATCGTGTAGCACTACTCACAGGGAGAGCGAAGTTCAGAGAAAAAGATGAGAGAGATATGAAGAAGACAAGAGAGAAAGACAGCAATTTAGAGGAGAGAGGAGGTAAAATGCGATAAGGAGCAGCTTAATGAATTCTAATGCATGAGAGAACGGAGAACATTGGCTTTTCACAGCCCTCCTTTCTGTTTCCCAGCGGCCTCATCCTTATCTCCTCATCTCCCCATTTTTCTCTTTCCTTATCCTCCTGTAGTCACTCCCGGAAACTCAATATGTTTCTCAGCCGACCAATATGACGCAGATGTGACCAGGTGCAAATACAGAGACCATTTGTTACCATTGATTTACCATACTGTTAGAGCAGACATCACCTTGTATATCTCTATATCTTGTCTCTCTCTCTTATTTCTTCTAAGGCTCTTGGCTCGTGACATCTTTCCCCTGCTCTAGTTGGGTCAGTATAAGCAGGAGGAAAAGCTTTGGTTCCACATGCATACACTAGCTGGAAGGAGTTTCTTTGATAGGGCATGAAGCCCAGGGGTCTGCGGCGTTGGACCGCCCTGCTTTGTGTGTGTGTGTGTGTGTGTGTGTGTGTGGTTTGCAGTCCTCCATGACTTGGCTGGATTTCTTCTATTAATACTCTGTTGGTACTGGCACAGTGAGGTGGAATAAAACTGTTTCCCTTCACTCTCCCTATCAGCACTGAAGGAACGCTGATTAAGGAAAGAGAACTGAGCCTTAAAGTGGCTTAGCACAATGAAGGGTAGGGTTTTTAGGAAGCACTGCCTTTCCTGCGGCTCTACCTGGACTTTTTGACACTTTTTTTTCCATTAATGAAGGGATGTGAGTCAAGGAGTGACTCAGCATAGTGTCAGGCTATTTTAGGGTAATGCGTGACTTCAGCTTCTGATGAGAGATTTGATTTTTAGCCAATCCATGATCCTTATTCATGAAATGGAAGCAGAACAAATTTTGTAAAACCATTAGTAAATCGTAAAAACCATTTGTATGTAAATTGTCCCATTGAAATGAGTGTGAAAATTTGCATATGAATGGATTTATGAACTATTTTCGATATGAATTTGTTCTGCTTGTGTTTCATGAATAAAGCCAAATGCTTTAATTTTACATGTTGATTTTGACAAAGCTATCAAAAGCTATTTAACTGGGCAGTCAAATTCCTGAAGACCAAATCATAGACATGTTTTTTAATCTTCAGTTTTAAGAACGCTATTGTGCATTTATTTATTTATTTGTTTTTATTTTTTATATATTTTTTTATTTTATGCATTTTTAGGCCTGGCATAGTTAACCATAAAACTTCTATAACGGTATTTATTGCTTCAATTTGCTTCAACTTTTGTACGGTAACAAACGTTTTTTTTTTTTTTTCGTGAACAAC